>CM071720.1:13282337-13296548 GCA_036630335.1 Physaria fendleri | reverse complement strand
AATAAAAAACTAATTAATGGGAAATGCATATTATGTGTCATAGTTAAGAGACATACTTACAAGCATCATGAGTTCATGAAAAGTAAAGATTATTTTATCTTAATACATATAATAGATAGTGAAATTATAAAATTGTGAAAGTTTTTCTCTGTGTTGAAATGTAAAATCTCTTCTAAACTTCTCTATATATAGCCTAAAAAGTGTGAAAGATCTATTATTGAATAGTGTACGGTAAGTTTTTATTTACAATTGTATGGTTAATTAAGACAAAGCAAAATGTGAAAAGAAACAAAATTCCTTAATATGTAATGTAGACTGAAAAGTGATTGGAAATAAAAATCTGATATTTAGATCAATTGGATTCCTTAATATGTAATGTAGACTGAAAAGTGATTGGAAATAAAAATCTGATATTTAGATCAATTGGTAATTAAATTCGTAAAATTTGGATCCATTGTAGAAGTCTAGTTACTTACTTACCAGTCAAACTTATTACCGTATTTTATCTACCTTTTATATATATTTTTTTTTCTTCTCTTCTATTTGGAGGTATATTGAAGACTTTAATTCATCTTGGGTCCTAATGTCTTAATCATAATGAAAGAACTTCTCTTCTATTTGGAGGTATATTGAAGACTTTAATTCATCTTGGGTCCTAATGTCTTAATCATAATGAAAGAATTATGACTTGTTGACAACTAACTCTATGGTTAATTAGGACAAAAATATTATTATATATAGCAAAATGTCAAAACAAAATTCCCTACAAAATTTTCGATCCATTGTAGAAGTCTAGAAAATAATGTATTTATATGTTATGTATAGTATGTGAATTTTGCAAATCAATATTCGTCAAGATTTTAATATTATTAACCACGTTTGCCTTTTGCCCAACCCAAATGACTGGAGTTTCTCATAGATTGATGAATACATGCGTGTGGAGATGTAGGAGCAGTCTTCAGATAGTCGTTTCCTCAGCTCAGCGCCTTTAATGACCAAACTACAGCCAGAGAACGTGCTTAGTAGTAGGCAAGTCTGAATCATAGGCAAGTCTATTCGCAACAAACGCCATTTTGGAAGATTTCTAATCTGAATCATAGTTAAATCCATTCGCAAGAATCTAAGTGCAATCAAAAATCTAGGAAACTCATGATATCAAGATGGTTTAATTAATTGTTTGGTTCTCTAGTCGCACCTAGTTTTGAGCTGCAACCTTTTCTCTTCAGGCTTTCGTATTTTCATTCTTATATTTGTTTCAGCTATTTCTTCTCCAAGAAATTGTCTCTTCAGGCTATTGCGCTTTCATTCATATCTTTGATTCAGCTATTTCTTTTGCAAGCAACTGTCATCTGTGTACGGCCAGCCAGCCTTGATTCTAACCTATAAGCTACAATAATTTAACATTCATACAAAAAAAGTAAAATGATTGTAGTAACATATCAACCAAAAACTGAATTCCAAACTGTGAAAACAAAGATGTAGACCGAATGTACTACTTCGTGTCTGATGTAATGGTACGACAGCAACCAACCCGAATGGTCGACTAAGCGATGCTAGTGAGCCATATGATGAGCGCTAAAACTATTCAGAGCCTAAAACAAACAAAACACATGACTAAGAAGCTTTAAATTAAAGCAATAATCAAGTTTTCGAGGAGAAGAAAACAAAACTAAAATTCTAATCAGAATTCCTTAATATGTAATGTAGACTGAAAAGTGATTGGAAATAAAAATCTGATATTTAGATCAATTGGAAATTAAATTCGTAAAAATTGGATCCATTGTAGAAGTCTAGTTACTTACTTACCAGTCAAACTTATTACCGTATTTTATCTACCTTTCATATCTTTTTTTTCCCTTCTCTTCTATTTGGAGGTATATTGAAGACTTTAATTCATCTTGGGTCCTAATGTCTTAATCATAATGAAAGAATTAGGAACAAATCCTCAAATGCCCCCAAATTTTTTTTTACTATTCACATACCCCTACTCCCTGTTTATAAAATAAAAAAGGTAGTGTAGGCAAAAAAATTTTTTTTTTTTTTTTCAGGGACATGAAGACTCAAGTTTTAAAAATAAGGATAAATTTGGAAAGGACCCAAAGAATTATGACTTGTTGACAACTAACTCTATGGTTAATTAGGACAAAAATATTACTCCCTCCGTTTTTTAAAGAGTGTCATCCTAGGTTTAGGCACACAAATTAAGAAATAATGTGAAAGTTTTTTTTTACCCTTACACTTTTGAAATAATTACATTTAATTACAGCTAAAAGTATTCTCTTTCATCATTGATATCAGGGTTAAAATTGGTAGTTTTTGCAAAAAGTTGCATTAATAAACGAGAATGACATTCTTTTTGATACAAAATATAATTGCTAGAATGACACTCTTTAAAAAAGGAGGGAGTATTATATATAATATAATTGCTAGAATGACACTCTTTAAAAAAGGAGGGAGTATTATATATAGCAAAATGTCAAAACAAAATTCCCTACAAAATTTTTGATCCATTGTAGAAGTCTACTTAATTACTTACTAGTCAAACTTATAACCGCAATAGCTTTGTTAATATATCAATTAAGAATATGAAAATGCCATGACAGAAAAATAAAAAAAAGAAGATGAAAATGATAACATCTTAATTTTTCAAAGCCCACTTGGTCAAATATATATAAAAGCCCATCATAATTTAAATAACTCTCGTCAGTCACATATTGATACTAGGCCCATTTTTTAATCATTTTATATTCATTGTCTCATCAACAATATCTGTGTGTATGTGTGACTCATTTTTCTATTTTGAGAGTTCTAGAAAATAATGTATTTATATATGTTATGTATAGTATGTGAATTTGTCTAAGATTTTAATATTATTAACCACGTTTGCCTTTTGCACAACCCAAATGACTGGAGTTTCTCATAGATTGATGAATACATGCGTGTGGAGATGTAGGAGCAGTCTTCAGATAGTCGTTTCCTCAGCTCAGCGCCTTTAATGACCAAACTACAGCCAGAGAACGTGCTTAGTAGGCAAGTCTGAATCATAGGCAAGTCTATTCGCAACAAACGCCATTTTGAAGATTTCTAATCTGAATCATAGGTAAATCCATTCGCAAGAATCTAAGTGCAATCAAAAAATCTAGGAAACTCATGATATCAAGATGGTTTAATTGTTAGTCGCACCTATTTTTTGAGCTGTAACCTTTTCTCTTCAGGCTTTCGTATTTTCATTCTTATATTTGTTTCAGCTATTTCTTCTCCAAGAAATTGTCTCTTCGGGCTATCGCACTTTCATTCAGCTTTGACTCGACTAAGCGATGCTAGTGAGCCATATGATGAGCGCTAAAACTATTCAGAGCCTAAAACAAACAAAACACATGACTAACAAGCTTTAAATTAAAGCAATAATCAAGTTTTCGAGGAGAAGAAAACAAAACTAAAATTCTAATCAGAATGAGAAATGTTCTGATTAAAATAATATTATGTAAATCACCAAGATAGAAAATAATAAATATAATTTTTTAAAAAATAAATGTAGATATTCATAAATTAGGAACTCTTTTTATTTTACTTTGAATCAAGCCAAGTAACAAGATGGATACTAATCGATTATCGCAATACAAGAATCAATATAAACTCGCTTTATGAAAAAACGAGCCAGAGTTGATAAATTTAGCTAAAAGGAATAGTCAAATTTTTCAGGTAAGGAGATGTAGAAGACTATAGACCACCAACCCAAACTAGTTAATGATGACGTTGTGATTTGATAGGTTGTTAGTTCCTCTAACTGTGACGGCTTTTCTGTAACCTCGAAGTCCGGACCTATACCTTAATGGATCCAGAATTAACTTTGGAGTGAGTAACGTGCCTCTCACGTTACAGCTAACATTCTCTAATTGTTGTGGTTTAGCTCTCAGTGTAGGCTTTTCCCATGAACCCTGTGATGCATGTTCTGGACTCAGGACAAGGTCTTTAACAAGATTGACTTTTGTGTGTTTGATTAAGGATTGTTGACTTTTTAGTTTCTTGGTTATGTTTTGATAAATCACATACATCATGATGATTAGAATTCAAATTGAACTCATCTAGTGTAGGATTGTGGTTTATTTGTGCTTTCCTTGCTTACTTGTAATGCGTTTGAGTAAAATATTAGCCTTCAGTTTCATTTTATTACACCTAACAAGATTCATCTATAGGCATGTTTCTGTAAAAAGCTATAGTAACAGAAACTAGAATTATGTTCTTGTTTTAGGATCAAGACATCTAGATTAGAACAGGGGGATTCAGAGAAGCTAATTCAAGAATCTCTTGATCACATTCAAACAATGACATGTGTTCTTTCCTAAGAGTGATCCAAGCTTCAATACCTTCTCCATCTTTAGTATCAATCAATAAAATCAAGTTCTTGAAATCAGAAGTGCCTCTTCCTGTTACCCAAACAGGCTTTCCCCATCCGAAATCAGCCTCATACATTCCTAGCTTACACCAGCTATTACTCATCCATATATCCACCTTATCTCTTCTTCCATTTACTTTCCCAATCTCTTCAAGAATCTCAAGAATTCTTGACGACGATTTTGTCATCTCCTTGCAGTTCAAGTAGAAGGTTTCTTTAGCCCGCCATATCTCATCAACCACATCTTGAATCTTTCCTATCTTATCTACTTCATTCTTGAGTATAATGAGTGAAAGCATATTCCCAATTATGTTTTCAGACAATGAATCTACCTTTCCTCGTAGATTCACTAGTAACTGCATCACTGAAGAACTTGATCTTGATGCTTTAGTAACACATCTCCAAAAAAGTGCAGTGACTGCTTCAACACGTGTTGGATTCTTGACAAGGCTACTTGAAGCTTTCTCTTTGAGTTCTTTAATCTTCGAAGCATCAAAGACAAATCTCTTTGTCACACAACTCATTTCTTCAACCTCGATTTTACGATCCATTGGTTTTGAGAGAAGCTCAAGAGGTATAGGAAAGAAGTCAGAAGCTGTGAAACTAGGAATCAATGTAATCCCTAAACTTCTTGTGGACTCGCTCCATCCTCTGATGAACATAGCTAAAGATGTTGCATCAGTGATCTTATGAGAAATACATATTGTAATAACCAATCCTCCACATTTGAAGAAATTGGCTTGGATCACCAACACAGGCCATGTAACAGCTTCTCTTGATTTAGCTTCAACAGGAATGAGTTGTTCTAATGATTCAGGAACAGGACAATTGAGAAACTCATAGAGAAGTTTGTCTACTTGAGCTTCTATAAACACAGCTCCTTCATCATTACATTGGATATAACTTCCAATATTGTTGACTTTTTAGTTTCTTGGTTATGTTTTGATAAATCACATACATCATGATGATTAGAATTCAAATTGAACTCATCTAGTGTAGGATTGTGGTTTATTTGTGCTTTCCTTGCTTACTTGTAATGCGTTTGAGTAAAATATTAGCCTTCAGTTTCATTTTATTACACCTAACAAGATTCATCTATAGGCATGTTTCTGTAAAAAGCTATAGTAACAGAAACTAGAATTATGTTCTTGTTTTAGGATCAAGACATCTAGATTAGAACAGGGGGATTCAGAGAAGCTAATTCAAGAATCTCTTGATCACATTCAAACAATGACATGTGTTCTTTCCTAAGAGTGATCCAAGCTTCAATACCTTCTCCATCTTTAGTATCAATCAATAAAATCAAGTTCTTGAAATCAGAAGTGCCTCTTCCTGTTACCCAAACAGGCTTTCCCCATCCGAAATCAGCCTCATACATTCCTAGCTTACACCAGCTATTACTCATCCATATATCCACCTTATCTCTTCTTCCATTTACTTTCCCAATCTCTTCAAGAATCTCAAGAATTCTTGACGACGATTTTGTCATCTCCTTGCAGTTCAAGTAGAAGGTTTCTTTAGCCCGCCATATCTCATCAACCACATCTTGAATCTTTCCTATCTTATCTACTTCATTCTTGAGTATAATGAGTGAAAGCATATTCCCAATTATGTTTTCAGACAATGAATCTACCTTTCCTCGTAGATTCACTAGTAACTGCATCACTGAAGAACTTGATCTTGATGCTTTAGTAACACATCTCCAAAAAAGTGCAGTGACTGCTTCAACACGTGTTGGATTCTTGACAAGGCTACTTGAAGCTTTCTCTTTGAGTTCTTTAATCTTCGAAGCATCAAAGACAAATCTCTTTGTCACACAACTCATTTCTTCAACCTCGATTTTACGATCCATTGGTTTTGAGAGAAGCTCAAGAGGTATAGGAAAGAAGTCAGAAGCTGTGAAACTAGGAATCAATGTAATCCCTAAACTTCTTGTGGACTCGCTCCATCCTCTGATGAACATAGCTAAAGATGTTGCATCAGTGATCTTATGAGAAATACATATTGTAATAACCAATCCTCCACATTTGAAGAAATTGGCTTGGATCACCAACACAGGCCATGTAACAGCTTCTCTTGATTTAGCTTCAACAGGAATGAGTTGTTCTAATGATTCAGGAACAGGACAATTGAGAAACTCATAGAGAAGTTTGTCTACTTGAGCTTCTATAAACACAGCTCCTTCATCATTACATTGGATATAACTTCCAATCTACTTGAGCTTCTATAAACACAGCTCCTTCATCATTACATTGGATATAACTTCCAATGATTCTTCCAGCAAGAGGGT
This sequence comes from Physaria fendleri, assembly GCA_036630335.1. Classification (NCBI taxonomy): domain Eukaryota; kingdom Viridiplantae; phylum Streptophyta; class Magnoliopsida; order Brassicales; family Brassicaceae; genus Physaria; species Physaria fendleri. The sequence continues at coordinate 13,289,862 of CM071720.1, read as the reverse complement.
AGAAGATTTGTAAAGTATCAGACAGAGATTTCTTGAGCTTCAAGGATGTTTCTTCTGATGAAAGGTGAGCTGAGTAAAAGAGAAGTGCACCTGTGTACATAGGTGAGCTGAGAATATCAAGAAGAGATAGATTGAGAATTTTCTTATCATTTGGAGTTTGAGAAGTTGGTTTGATTATATCTCTTGATATGATCTTAGCTTTATTTTCCATTTTTTACATCCAAATGATTTCTCAGCTTACTCTTAAATCACTTTAATCAAGATTCTTAGTGGGAAAATTTATAGATTCTTGCATCACAAAAGACAAGTCATATTATTATTTATTGTTATAATTCATGTCCTCATCATTATTGTTATTTAGTAAAGATTTCTTTTGAAGTGAGAATCAACAATACAAGATTCATACTAGTCAGGAGACAAAATGTTCTTAAATGTGAACGAAAAAAAAGATATATAATTCTTAATTTCTTATGACTTTATGACTTCAAATGTGAAAAGCTTTCTGCAGCTCTTACTAGGAAGGTGGCACTTTTGTATTTTTTTATTTTATTTGTAGTTAGAACATAATGCAGATGACTAAGCTTTTATAGAATTAAAGTATTTCATTTCATATATATTTAATGTCATATAACAAAAACGGTAATAATTCTAAAAAACTTTGAAAATCAACGTCCCAAAATTGACGGTAAATCATATAACAAAAACGGTAATAATTCTAAAAAACTTTGAAAATCAACGTCCCAAAATTGACGGTAAATATTCTTTTTGAATAAGCAAATCTCACTAGAAAACAATTCAGAATCAAATGTGTTTTTTGAATAAGCAAATCTCACTAGAAAACAATTCAGAATCAAATGTGTTATTCGACGAAGCAAAGAAGAAGTTACATTATTTTTTGTCATCTATAATTAATATTGACATGTTAGGTAAAAGTTTACGTGTTGGTTAAGTTTACGCGTAACAATGGGCATATATGTTCATTGCACCATAATATATATATACATACATGCTTGCTTTATGAATCTGTTGAAGCCATTTATATCATTTAAAAAAATTTATTTATGATTAATTATAATATTTTAAATATTTTTTTATAGAATTTTCAGTAATAATTTATATTTTGAGATAGAGTTAAAATGGAGAAAACTAAATTATAATGCGCGGTTAAAAATAATCGATATAGACTTAGTTCAATTACGGATTTAGTCTCCAATTTTGTATAAGATTTTTTTGAGATTATAATTTATATTTTTTTCTCATTATTATAATTGATCATTACATGCTAAATTTTAGTTAACAAAAATATAAATATCTCATTAAAAATGATATTATATCAATTTCAATTTCATAACATACCTGAAAATGGATTATATCGTTTCTAAATTAAGAATGATACTATTTGTTTCAATTTATCACGAGTGAAAATATGATTAAAAAGTTTTAACTCATAAATTACATGTATATGATGTTTCGATGTATTAGTATTTTGTATAACAAATTTATATTTTAATGTTTTTAATTATATTTTTGACATGTATCAATCCAAGTTTAACATAAAATTTTGGTTATCGGTATTATTATTATGTTAAGTTTACGCGTAACAATGGGCATATATGTTCATTGCACCATAATATATATATACATACATGCTTGCTTTATGAATCTGTTGAAGCCATTTATATCATTTAAAAAAATTTATTTATGATTAATTATAATATTTTAAATATTTTTTTATAGAATTTTCAGTAATAATTTATATTTTGAGATAGAGTTAAAATGGAGAAAACTAAATTATAATGCGCGGTTAAAAATAATCGATATAGACTTAGTTCAATTACGGATTTAGTCTCCAATTTTGTATAAGATTTTTTTGAGATTATAATTTATATTTTTTTCTCATTATTATAATTGATCATTACATGCTAAATTTTAGTTAACAAAAATATAAATATCTCATTAAAAATGATATTATATCAATTTCAATTTCATAACATACCTGAAAATGGATTATATCGTTTCTAAATTAAGAATGATACTATTTGTTTCAATTTATCACGAGTGAAAATATGATTAAAAAGTTTTAACTCATAAATTACATGTATATGATGTTTCGATGTATTAGTATTTTGTATAACAAATTTATATTTTAATGTTTTTAATTATATTTTTGACATGTATCAATCCAAGTTTAACATAAAATTTTGGTTATCGGTATTATTATTATGATTAGAATAATTATTAGATTCTTTTCTAAAAATATCAAAAATAAAAAATTATATATGTATGAAAACATGATAACCTTACATATTTAAATTAGATATTTAGAAACAAAAAAAAATCATGATAGTATAACATTTCAAAAATAGTTATTACTTTTGTAGATGAATTAAAATAGATAATTTTTGATGAAAGAAACTAATTAATATTTATCATTAGAATAATTATTAGATTCTTTTCTAAAAATATCAAAAATAAAAAATTATATATGTATGAAAACATGATAACCTTACATATTTAAATTAGATATTTAGAAACAAAAAAAAATCATGATAGTATAACATTTCAAAAATAGTTATTACTTTTGTAGATGAATTAAAATAGATATCTATCCAAATCTGGTTATTATCCTCCTAAAACGCTTATAAATCGTTGATTAAGATCATTTAAGTATATAAATATTATTACAACCGTTAGTAAACAATAAAAATATCTTCAACTTCAAATTCTCATACGTTAACATTTTATTTTATTTAAACCGTTAGTAAACAATAAAAATATCTTCAACTTCAAATTCTCATACGTTAACATTTTATTTTATTTTCTATTTTTATTAAATAAGGAACATTTTTTTATATAAAAAAGAAACTAATCAATGTTTATCCTTACATAAATATTAGTTATTTTTATATTAAAAAAAATAACAAATATGCGATATATAAGGTAATTCAAAAAATTAGATAAGCATGAAAAGATGATTACGCGTTATACAGGCTAAACAGACCAATCAGAACACACTAAATATCCTAAAATCTGTTATTAGTATCCTCTAATTACGTTAACAAATATATAAATTCTTTAAAACCTAAAATAAATCCCAAATTTCAATCTTCTCTTTAAATACCATACATACTCTCTCATCTTCTTCACTGTCTTTCTTCTCATATTTCAATCTTCTCTTTAAATACCATACATACTCTCTCATCTTCTTCACTGTCTTTCTTCTCATACAGAACCAAATGGGTAAAACTGAACTATCAGAAAGCGAGATTGCTGCGATTAAGCAGAAGAACGTCGATGATTGGTTACCGATAACCTCTTCACGAAACGCCAAGTGGTGGTACTCTGGGATTGGTTACCGATAACCTCTTCACGAAACGCCAAGTGGTGGTACTCTGCTTTTCATAATGTTACTGCTGTGGTTGGTGCTGGTGTTCTCAGTTTGCCTTATGCCATGTCTAATCTCGGATGGTACCAACAAAAAAACCCTAATTAAATCCTAAATCTCGATCCTTTACAGTTTTATATCCATGATCTTTTGATTACAGGGGACCTGGAGTGACATTGATGATTATGTCATGGATCATAACATTGTACACACTATGGCAAATGGTGGAGATGCATGAGGTTGTACCTGGGAAAAGACTTGATAGATATCATGAACTGGGTCAACACGCTTTTGGCGAAAAACTTGGACTTTGGATCGTTGTGCCACAACAACTTATCGTAGAGGTTGGTGTGGACATTGTTTATATGGTCACTGGAGGAGCATCTCTCAAAAAAGTTCATAATCTACTCTGCTCTGATTGTAAAGATATCAAAACTTCTTACTGGATTATGATCTTTGCTTCTATCCATTTTGTTATCTCTCATCTCCCCAATTTCAATTCCATCTCCATCATCTCACTCGCCGCCGCAATTATGTCCTTAACGTAAGTCTCTAAGGTTATCTCTGACATTAGGGTTTATTGTTAAATTGGGGTTTCTTTAATCTCTTTTGTGATCTATTTTGTATTTTGCAGTTACTCAACAATAGCTTGGACTGCATCAGTTCACAAAGGGGTTCATCCAGATGTTAACTATTCACCTAGAGTGTCTACAGATGCTGGAAAAATATTTAACTTCATGAATTCATTAGGAGATGTAGCTTTTGCTTATGCAGGCCACAATGTTGCTTTGGAGATTCAGGCTACTATCCCTTCGACTCCGGAGACGCCATCAAAGGTTCCAATGTGGAGAGGAGTTATTGTAGCTTACATTGTAGTAGCCCTTTGTTACTTCCCTGTAGCATTCGTTGGTTATTATATCTTTGGAAACAGTGTTGATGATAACATTCTCATCACTTTGGAGAAACCTGTTTGGCTTATTGCTATCGCTAACTTGTTTGTGGTTGTTCACGTTATTGGAAGCTATCAGGTGATCTCTTCTTCCACATTTGTAATATATTATTGATTGAATTTAAGAATTATCTCATGAATATTGACATTCTCTATGTGGATTCATTGTAATATATTATTGATTGAATTTAAGAATTATCTCATGAATATTGACATTCTCTATGTGGATTCAGATCTTTGCAATGCCTGTATTTGACATGCTTGAAACTTTTTTGGTCAAAAAGATGAATTTTGAACCTTGCTTCAGGCTCCGGTTCATCACTCGTACCCTTTACGTCGGTAAGATATCACTCTTTAGTAAATATGTTAAGGTTTATGGACTTTCAACTTAAAACCATTGGACCGTGCAGCTTTCACGATGATCGTTGCGATATGTGTTCCTTTCTTTGGTGGACTACTCGGCTTCTTTGGAGGATTTGCCTTTGCCCCAACAACTTACTATGTATAGTACAACTAATCCCATCATTTCATTTATGCATAAACAAAAGTTGTGTGACTTACGAACTTATTAATTTGTAATTGCAGCTTCCTTGCATTATGTGGCTTGTTATCAAGAAACCAAAGAAGTTTGGTCTATCTTGGACAGCGAATTGGGTATGTTCTTCGCTAGTCAATGATCCATGTTCCATTAGGTCTTGTGTTCTTTCTTGTAAACTAATAATATTCTTGTTGTGGAAAATGCTACAGTTCTGCATCATCATAGGAGTAATTTTGACGATCCTAGCCCCAATTGGAGGACTCAGAACCATCATTGTCAACGCCAAGACTTACAAGTTCTTCTCTTAGTTCGACCAGTATAGTACTTCTTGTTGTACTAGAAAAAACAAAAATAAAACATGGTCTGTCTAATTTTATGAGACTGTCCGGGTCCTTCTAATGTTGTGATCTCGTTAAGTAATATTTGCGAGTACGACACTGCTTTATGTTCTCTTGAACAAAAAATTTATGGTTTATGAATGCAAGTTTATATTGAATGATTTGGATCTGTTTTGTGATTGTGTACGTAATACTAACATGCATCCCTTGTAAACAGCAGGCCAAAAGCAAACTAAAACGTGTCTCCATCAAATTCTTATCTTATAGAGAAATCAGCTATTTTGGCTACAATTTCTTTTAATATTATGTAACGTAGTTTCAGCAGTGTTTTAGATCTTACCAAACAGAAATCCTTTTGACACAAAGAACTCAACTCTGTCTGTTGTAACTAATCAAATGCCTCAGATAGCTATACCTCCATCGATTGTAAATTCCTGCAAACCAGTGCTTTTTTATGGTTAGGTCACTAGCGTAATCAGAAACCAACCAATAAATTCTGATTTGATTGGAACATGAGTTTAACCTGTCCGGTGATGTAACTCCAATAAATTCTGATTTGATTGGAACATGAGTTTAACCTGTCCGGTGATGTAACTAGCTGCGGGACTTAGAGCCAAGAATTCTACTAAGCCAGCCACTTCTTCAGGTTTTCCATACCGTCCTGCAAGCCAAATGGGATTTCTCAGATGAATCTTAATATCCTCATAAGTTACCCTGCAACTAATGTAAAGATGAAATCTCCATTACCTAATGGGATTGTTCCCAAGATTTTCTTTTCCATGTCGTCCCCAAGTTCAGCAGTCATGTCAGATGCAATGAATCCGGCAAACCACATTGACCTGGAGAAGAGCAAAATGTGGACGGACCAAGTTTAAAACCATGTCCAAGGAATATTATAAGGGATATAGGTCATATACATTTATATTCCTGCTCGCACCTTCTCTAGCAGCAGTCTTTGAAAAAGAAATAACTCAACCTTTGGCAGCAGCGTAGTTTGCTTGAGAAGTAGAACAAAAAGGAATATGATTATCTATAGAAGGAATGTAAGATGGTGTCCAACTGATCACTCACGGTTTTCATCATCGCATCCACATCAGCCGCTTTTGAGACATCACCCCCAAAAGTAATAGCCTGGCCACCATATTCTTCAATCTACAGTTCCAGAGAGAATAAATGTCTGAGATGACATCAAAATGGTGAACTTGTAGAAGAAAATATTATTGACTGCAAATGTTTGTTAGCCTAAAGCTGGGTTTAAATGCAGAAGTGTGGATTGAGAGCAAAATCACAAATGCCATCGAAAATCATATGTCAACAAGAAACAGAATGGTGAAACAATTTCCAGGGCCTGAAATTTCAAATGTAGTTCATTTCTTGTTCGAGAAACTGAACATTAGTTCACATTAAGCAACTGTTACAGCTCTCGCAGTAGCAATTGGTTTACAAGAGGACTTTGGTGGATCACATTTTGCAATTGCTTTGATGCGAGTTATTTTGATGGTAGAACCACTATTGATGTTCTCAAGATCCATTTAAGTTCTGGTGTCCTCATCTATGGGGTCTGATTCATTTTCCAGGTTCTCAAACAGATTGTATACGAAAAACATCCACTGTCTGAAAACAGACCACTGCATGAGCTACTGGGTCATACCCCTCCTCAGGTATGTATTATAGTTGTTTGAACAACTAGGAATCCTTGTAAACATCCTCATAGATTCCAATGTGATCCAATCCCCAATTATTGGTATAAATAACGAACAAGCGGAGACACAACAACCTCTTCTGCTTCATTTTTTATTGAAGTTACTCGACAGAACCGAGAAACAGGTTTACAATCAAACCCACATTTGATTCGTTATTTATTTATACCTATATATGCTTTGCCCTTACCATTCTACACTTGATGTAAAGAAAACTTGAAACAACATTACAAAAAAAATGTTGATTTTATTTGTAAATAAATAATAATTAGTATACAATTATCCATGACAAAAATAATAAAAGAAATAGTATACAAAAAAATAATAATTAGTATACAATTATCCATGACAAAAATAATAAAAGAAATAGTATACAAAATGTTCTAATCCTTGCACAAAGGGGATTATTAAAATCACTAGGTTATGTTGACAAATAAAAAAATAGTGTACAAGGAATTTTGTGTGTATAATTAGTGTTGTTCAATGTTTACCTAGTATGATGGAAAAGACATCTCTCATGCGCAGAGTATGGTCTAAAGTGATACAAGAAGACTTCACACGCCAAGCAATGTGTTGGTCTGGACGGACCAAAATAGATCCTCTCTCCGACATTTT
>CM071720.1:13188037-13198152 GCA_036630335.1 Physaria fendleri | reverse complement strand
TTTTTTTTTTTTTTGTCCAGAACGATCTAATCTCTTATTGAAACTTATCAAGAAGATGTTTACATATATGCAGCTTGCGTGTTATAGAGGACAAGGAAGAATCGCAGACTTTGGGTTTAAAAACCCGAAATGGGTAGAGGGCAAGCTTTTAAAACTCAATGGAAAGGTAACTACATAGAAACACAAAGGAACAAACCATCATTTACTTGGTTCTAATGGAAATTGTTTTATGAACAGGGAATGGGACCATATGTGAAAGGTGCAGATCTTGGATTTCTATATATTGGTCCTGAGCAGAGTTTCTTGGTCGTTTTCAACCGTCTGAGACTGCCTGAATGATCAATACGTCCTCCTTCTGTAACTATGTTTTCCTTCCTTTTTGATTTAGTTTTCTGCTTTCTTTTAGATATTTTTGTTTTAGAGTATAGTAATCAATCTTGAACCAAGTATACTGTAATTTGTGCATTATTGGTTGGTCTTTAATTTTGAGCTGAATTTGATATTGGTGTTTCTTTTCGGGTTATATTAAGATATGTTTGATCAGATGCACAATGAACATCCTTGCTATTTCCTCAGCTGTTAACAGTATGGTACCTTTTCTTACTATTTATAGAAATGTGAATTCACCTATTTCCTCAGCTGTTAACAGTATGGTACCTTTTCTTACTATTTATAGAAATGTGAATTCACTTTTTTCTTACAAATATGTTTCTGTATGCATTAATTCACATTAGCCAAAATTAATATTTGAAATCTGCTTTACAATCTCTTTAAGTGCAATCTCATCTTTAAGTATAGAAGTATGTGAGACTCCATTAATCTCTATGGTGTTCAAGCTCTCAACTTCCAAAGCTGCTAAGCTCGCTAAATTAACCGTCCCATCTCCATCTCCATACTTAATCTCGGGTTCCTCATCGAATCCTCCTTCACCATATACTAAAACCTCTGGTGTATCTACTCCTACACCGTATATGCAAGTGACTGGCACTCCTGGAGTCACTAGCTCCTTTGTTAAAGGTAACACTCTTGTCTTGTAAGGCAGAAGTCCTTCTGAGAACCCAATATCTGCAAAAAACTGATCCATCTCGTAAGCTGTGTAGTTCACCCGGGGAGTGACAACAAGTGGTTTAGTTCTGTCGTGAAACACTTTTGTAGATGGAAGTAGCCATTGGTTACTCTCGGAGCTTCTCTGTTCCGGCCTAACCAGCAAAGGGTTAACTAAAGGGACACCTAGTGTGTTTCCAGAAGCAAATGTCTTCATCTGAGAAATAGTACCACCCCATGGCGCCGCGAGTGCAACAAAGTGTTTAATATACTTGCGACGCCATGAAGGAGTGGTTCGGTGGAGGAAATGGAGGACAAAAAGTCCTCCTAAGCTATGGGAGAGGAGTATCACTGGTTTTCCTTTGTTTTCTCTACTCGTTTTTTCAACCAAATGTTTGAGGTCTTGTAGGAACTCGGAGGCTACACGAGATGGGTGACCCGACGCTACCAGGCCGTACCTGAAATCATATGGAGCTCCCAAGATGGTTTGGTCGTTGACATACCCACAACCTTGCTCTAGAGCTTTCACCAAATCTTCCATGTAAGATGTGGCATCTCTGCATACCACACATTATTATTAAGCTACATTTTACATTCTCCTCACATTTTAGCAACATATTAAACTAACCGGAGACGAGGGTCGAGGTAAAGAAGGGATTTGGTCGAACCAAAATGGGGAGGAACACAATCAGAGGATGCACGTCACCAACAGCTCGATACATCGTTGCCATAATGAACATAACGAATGTGAGTACCAAATAATGTGAAGATGGTTTGTTCATCTTCATTTGAAGAAACAGAGTCTCATGAGTCTATGAGATTTGGAGAAAAAGGTCCATTGAGTTTGGGAAGAATAGTAACTAAAACGTACGGCTTAAGATAAGTAATATATGGTGGATATGGAAACCTCTTTTTCAGTTAGAGACTTTCTTATGTTGATTTCCTTCTTATTTTGATTTGACTACGTGGCATATTATACAACGTATTTAACGAAACCGGTTTTATGGCCCATGTTGGGTCGACCCGACCGCTTTTAAATTGCCGCTCCTAGCCCAATATGTCAAAAACCCTTCAAAAACCTAAACACGATTTTGCTTCTTCGTCTCTCTCATCTAGTCAATTTAGTCATTTCCCTCTTTCGCCGTCGCCTCCATGTTTGAGTATAGGTGCAGCTCCATCGATTGGAAGCCATCTCCGGTGGTAGCTCTTGCTACCAGCCCTGACGGCTCTCAGGTTGCAGGCAGCTCGGGAGGATGGTTCTCTTGAGCTCTGGCTTGTCTCTCCTGGTGCTTCCTCCTGGCACTGTCAACTCGTATGTGCTCTTGTAAATATGTTCCAGATTTTTCACATTTTGGCGTCGATTAGATTTTGCATTGTTGATTTTTGTTTTTTGTTCACTTTCTTTTGAGAATAGACCATCCATGGAGATCCAAAATCAAGAATATCGTACCTTGCGTGGTTTGGTACTGGTTCTAAAGGTTTTCCTTCAGCTAGGTTGTTTTCTTCGAGCATCGATGGCACAATTTCAGAGTGGGATCTTTTTGACTTGAAGCAGAAGGTTAATATTACTGAACTAGAATCTCGAGCTTGTGTTAATGATTCTCTTCCGAGATAAGAACATTCCCTTATTTGGTCGTATTTAATCTCTTATCAATCTGATTGTCCAGGTCGTCCTAGAGTCAATTGGAGTATCAATCTGGCAAATAGCTCTGGCACCTCATTCATTTGAAGCAGAAGTTGAAGGACCTAAGCTGATTCAGAATGATTACCTGAGTGAGAAATCAGATAGCGAGGAAGAAAGTGTAGTTGAAGATGGTTCAGAGTTGGACGAGCTTGATGATAAACCAGAGGCCTTGGATAGGCATCTTGCTGCTGCCTGTGATGATGGCTGCGTGAGGATATATTGTATCTCTGAATCAGACAAGTTAACTTACTATAGATCGTTGCCTAGGGTCAGTGGTAAGACTTCTTTACTCTTCTTAGTATCATTTTGATCCTTCATTGTTGTATTTTTACCTTGGAGTTTTATGGAACAATGTTTTTTGCATAGGTCGTGCTTTAAGTGTGACATGGAGTCCCGACGCACAGAGAATCTTTACGGGCAGTAGTGATGGGTGAGGATAATTTATTTTACTTTGTATGAGTTCCTAATTTATAAGCTCCTTAGAGATGCATATTTTGTGGGAAAGAAGACCCCTGAATGCTCTGTTGTTTGGCCAAATTTAATTATTTGTAGGTTGATAAGATGCTGGGATATTAGTCTCTGCCGTGAGGTGTATAGAATCACCGTTGGACTCGGAGGACTAGGAAATAGGTCTGAGCTCTGCATCTGGACACTTCTTTCACTGAGGTAAAGATTACTAAGCTCATATGTTAATTTTGTATTATCTTTTCCTTTCACTGATGAACTACATTTTATCCTAGATGTGGAGTTGTTGTCAGTGGAGATAGTACAGGAACTGTCCAGTTTTGGGATAGCCAACATGGAACCCTTCTACAGGCGCATTCTAATCACAAGGGTGATGTTAATGCTCTTGCAGCAGCCCCAAAACCCTTCTACAGGCGCATTCTAATCACAAGGGTGATGTTAATGCTCTTGCAGCAGCCCCAAGTCATAACCGTGTGTTTTCTGCAGGCGCTGATGGACAGGTAAATGGTACTGCTACTTTGTACACTCATGTGAATCCCAGTTAAAAATTGACATACCATAAACTCTGGTTCCACTTTAACGAGAAATGTGCTTAAATAAACTAGTTACATAATTACGACCAATTTAATTTGTCATGATTTAAGAAGAGACTTACCTGCTTTAACATAAATACATAACATTAGATATGTTATTTGGTTGTAATAATGACAACTTCCTAATTCTCTTTTCATCCTTTCGTAGGTTATTCTATATAAGCACTCCGGTGGTACATTTAAATCACAAGATTTTAAATCTTCTGACACTCAGAAGTGGGACTATATCGGTTGTGTAAGGGCTCATACACATGACATCAGAGCATTAACTGTTGCAGTGCCAATAAGTTGGAAAGGTCGGTGGTCTTGAACTATAGTATATTCAGATTTTCCACTATAGCTTACAATTAAAACGCATTTTTGAATGTGTTAAAGGCTTAAAGGATCACAAACACACAGAAACTGCCTAGTCTTTTTGTTATATGTTGGAACTTAAGCTCCCACCATTTTTGTTATGTCTTTTTCTCTTCCAGACAGTAATGTAAAAGGAGCAAGCCCTAAACAGCGCAGGAAGGAGAAGCCGGTTGGTTTCAGTTACAACAAATGGGCACAATTTGGGGTTCCAATGCTCATTTCAGCTTTCAGTTACAACAAATGGGCACAATTTGGGGTTCCAATGCTCATTTCAGCTGGTGATGATACAAAGCTTTATGCATACTCGGTTCAGGATTTCACCAAGTTCCCTCCACATGATATATGTCCTGCACCTCAGAGAGTACCCATACATAATACAGTATTCAATCAGACTTCTCTTCTCTTGGTTCAGGAATCTTGTTCTTTAGATATCCTTCATATTCACATAAGCAGTGATTCTAGTGGGCGTGTCTCCACCAAGCCATTGGTTCGTGTTAAAAGTAAAGATGCCCGGAAAATCATATGCAGTGCAATTTCTAACAACGGATCACTTTTTGCTTATTCTGATCAAGTTCGCCCAAGCCTGTTTGAGTTGAAGAACAATAAACTTGGAAAGAATCCATGGAGTGCCAGTAGAAAGCGACTTCCCAATCTTCCATTTACGCATTCCATGGTCTTTAGCTGTGACTGCTCTCAGCTTATAATAGCTGGACGTGATAGAAGGATATATGTATGTGCCATAAAAATTTTAGTAATCAATTTTTTGTTTACTTGCCTGACCTTGTCAAACATCTGAATTGCTGAACTTGACTTGGCAGATAGTTGATATTGGTAGCATGGAGGTATTACATTGTTTTACTCCACGTCAGGATGGGCAGAAAGGTGAATCTCTTCCTTACGGGCCTGCAATTACAAAAATGTATACTAGTCAGGTCAGGATGGGCAGAAAGGTGAATCTCTTCCTTACGGGCCTGCAATTACAAAAATGTATACTAGCTCAGATGATACTTGGTTAGCTGCTATCAATTGCTTTGGGGACATATATGTATTCAACCTGAAAACACAGAGGTAACATTTTGTTAAAGATGTATTCATTTACTAAATCTGCAGATGAATATGAGTATGGCTTTCATATTTCCAAGCAGCTGTTTCGATATATTTATTTCATCCTGGCTCTGATTCTGATTACAGGCAGCACTGGTTCATATCAAGGCTTGATGGTGCATCTGTTGCAGCCGCTGGTTTTCATCCCAGGAACAACAATGTACTAGTGATCTCGACATCTTCAAACCATGTCTTTGCATTGGACGTGGAGGTTAGAGAGTTGAGCAAGTGGTCATCACTGCAGACTTTTTGTTTGCCAAAGAGCTTCCAAGAGTTTCCTGGTGAGGTCCTAGGACTCTCATTCTCACCATCACCAAGTTCATCATCAGTAATCATATACAGCTCCAGGTCCTAGGACTCTCATTCTCACCATCACCAAGTTCATCATCAGTAATCATATACAGCTCCAGGTACTTTATTGTTTTCCAGATGTTTCAGCAATGACAAACCCCTTGTAATAATAACACTCATATCTCTGGTTGCATAGCAGAGCTAAGTGTTTGATTGAGTTTGGAAAGATGGAGGACCAAGAGGAAGACACGGATCTGCCATGCAATCTGTCTGAAAGGCTAGAAGATAAAATCACAAGCATCGGTTTGAAATTGGGTAAGGGGCCCCAAAAAAGAAGGTTAGAGGAATATCAAAAAGAGAGTAAGAGTAATAAAAGAAAGAAGTTTGAAATGGTGACTTCAAAGCACCCAGTTCTATACTTGCAACATCTATCAAAAAGTGCAATCTTGGTTATAGAGAAACCATGGATAGAAGTTGTCAAGAGTTTAGATACACAACCAGTTCACAGACATATATTCGGGACATAAGGGAGGAGAAAAAGCTAAATTTTGTTTTTTTGTTTTTTTTGTTTTCTTCTTGTGTTTTAATTTTGTTTTTTTGTTTTTTTTGTTTTCTTCTTGTGTTTTGTTTCTATACACTGAAAACTGAGTTTTGTAGCTTATAGTTAATTATATGTTAAGAACCAATTCTTGCAAAGACCCCAGCTAAAGTGAGCATCATATTCTAGCGTGTTGGTTCTATCTGATGTTTACTTCAGACTGTTCGCCAAGTCGAGCAGCCTAGGGCCAAACTTTATGTTTTCGGTCGAGTGTTTTGGATCTTTAAAGCACAGGTTTAGTCCAAAAAATAAAGCACGAAACGTGTGGTATCCAGAAGGGACTAGGGCCATCTTTAATATAGGCAAATGGCTGTTTCATTGACCCCGGCAGCGTTGTCACAAATGCAGAGAAGGTAATACCATCACTTCCCGCGGGCGTAAACTCCAGACAAAGTGTGCTCTCTATTTAGTTTCGCTAACACTTCCAAACAGTGGGCCTTAGGGGATTTAAAGTGACATCCATTGTGCTGCAGAACTTAAGAAGAACCGAGTTACCCTTGGCCCTTTCTCGGGTTTACATTTACAATTTGATTCTATAAATAAAACCCACAATATCTTATCAATCCAGTTTTTTTACTTGAACAATCAGGAACTGCAATCTGAGTCCTGACATTCAAATGCCATTATCTAGTCTGAGGCAATTATGATAAATTTAAACAATAAGGATCAAATGACATGCAACATGTCTCACCATACATGAAAATAGCATCAACACTTGATCCAATAACCCCCGTTAGGATTCTTGTTAAGCCGACCTTACAAGCACAAACAGCGGTGTCTCTCCTAGTTTCTCCTTTCCCTTCATAAACATAGCCACATATCTCTCAAATAAGCACATCACATCACATCACTGTCAAAAATCAGAAGCAGAGAGTAAAGGCTGAGATAAACAAGCTAAACCTTAAGCTCTGATAACTCAATCACGCAAGCACATTCAACAATCTTCACTCCTACTCGCTCTGCAAACAACAACCAAATGCAAGTTCAAAGGAGTTAAGTTTAGCCATAACTTCTTGTTATTCAAGCATATTCTGTATTATTCAACAATGTGAAAAAATAGACTCCTCAAATCTTCCATTTACCAAGTAGTCGGGATGCAGCAGCAAGAGTCCCACCTGTGGCAATTAGGTCATCTATAATAATAGCACGCTCACCAGGTTCTACTGCGCCTACATGCATCTCAATCTTATCTGTTCCATACTCCAAAGAATACTCCTCCGAAATAACCTTCCCTATTAACAGAATCAAAATCTTTAGGCATTTTATAAACCAGTGCTATAGTTATTTGGGGCCTCTCAATAGTTTCCAAATGATTAACACACCTATCGTAATTGGTCGAGATAAACAACTTAGTACATCGATATGTAATGGATTTATAACAGAAATAGGAACTAACAAATGAGTAGCATCATAGAAAAAGTTAAATTTCTTAACTCCAGGATAACATATAATTGTTATCTTAGAGCTAACATAGACGTTTAATCATTGAGGCAACTTAATGAAAAAAATTGCAAGCCAATAGAGGAAAGAAAAAGATACCAGGTAGCTTCTTGGGCTTCCTCATGGGAACAAATTTGGCACCAATAGCCAATGCAATAGGAGGGCCAAAAATGAAACCTCTAGCTTCAACACCTGCATTTTTACCATAATATTTAAAGAAGAATTTAGGCAAAGAAGAATCAAAAATCATATGCAAAAGAAAAAAACTTTAACTTTAAGCTAGTACACTAAGTAAGATCTCATTCAAAAGCAACCAAACAGAACCGATGATATAGTTTACCTGCAACAACAGATATGTCTTTGTCTTTGTATCTATCAACAAACAAAGCAATAGTATCCTTGAAGGCCTCAGTGTCGAGAAGAAGCGTCGTTATATCCTGAAACATGATCCCTGCGATGTATATATCGAATTGAAACTTTAAAATTGCAACCCAGATGAAGACTAAGAGACGAGAATAGCTATAAATAAGAAGACCCTCGTAGAAACGTAGAGAAAAACGAAGACCTGGTTTAGGGAAGTCAGGGATGACTCTAATAGAAGAGGCGATCTTGGCAATTCTCGGATCTTGCACATCTTCAGTCGCCATTTTACTGTCCCCGATTCGCTGGTTTTTTTTAGCACAAGACTCGGCCTCAGATTTGCAACAAAGAAAAAAGAAAGCAGACCTAAGACAAACAACAGTGATGAATAAAATGACCGATTTATCCCAAATGATTTTCAACGCTATAAATAGAAAGTTTGACAGAGTTGGTGAGGTCTTTTTAGTAGGCCTGCACACCGATATTTGTTACCCGCTCCATATTCCCTACGTATCTGGCTTGATTTTACAAGTATTCGTAGTAAGCAAGTCGAGTATCAAACTTATGTTAGTAAATACGGGGCAAATAATAAGTAATAATTTTTTAACCCGCAAGCCTTCAAACTTGGAGCAAGTACCTGTTTGACCAAGTACAAGTATCAAACCAAAATGTCAGATACTCGGATAGGGAGGACAAGTATCAAACCTACTAAAAGTGGCGGATACTTGGCCCACGCTCACCTATATTACCTCGGGAGGATAACAACCGGATGGAGGACGATGGTAAAATGATACTTGTGTTAGAAAACATGAACATGTAATCTCATCAAGACCATCCAAGATGTATTCAATGACATCTTCACGGTCCAAAGGCTTGCCAAGATGAGACAGTTAATCAGCTTTGGTTTTCATGAGCTGAATATATCCGTCAATTGTTCTTTGATCTTTGACATTCTTATTAGCTAGCTTTGGTTTTCATGAGCTGAATATATCCGTCAATTGTTCTTTGATCTTTGACATTCTTATTGAGCTGATCATTCAGTTGTTTGATAAGTCCTCAAGACGGATGACCATATGTGGAAGCTGAAAGTTTTAAAGAAGTTTGAGAGAAAAGTCAAAGAATTTCTATTTTCATTCTTAATATTTTTGAGATTTACTTCGCATTAATATATAGACTGATTAGAAAATTTCTTCAGTCACTAGATGAAAAAGAAGGTGAAAACGAATTCGGTTTTAAGAATTAAATGCTCAGATTTTAAATTCTTTACACGTGAGAGCTGCAAAACGAATTTTGTGTGACCAGCTGAGCTAGCAATTCTTTCTCTTTCAAATCTTAAATCGGTTTTGGTTTGATGATAGAAATCAAAACATTTGATTTATTTGTTGTATATCATCATTGTTTATATATCTCCAAAAATTCAGTGTCGGTATGTGCAAGTCATACGGTGACCTTCATCAAAAGATCAACAACAATACCAAGAAGATTCACATTCTTTCTCTCACCAAGATCGCCGAGTTTTCACACCGGCTCCTAATTGTTCTAAGACTTACCAAAATACCAATCTTTCTCTAAACATGTTTGACCAATTCAGATAACACAATATCCATAATTGAGCCCCATTCTTGAATAAACATATAATCTCTAACATGCACCCATCAACAACAATGACCAAACACCACTCCAAATTGATGTTTAGTTACATTGAGAAACAATTTCACAAGACACTTGCAAGATACTACAAGATAAGTTTTTTAACCTTCGTATCAGATATAATCAACAACAATACCAAGAAGATTCACATTCTTTCTCTCACCAAGATCGCCGAGTTTTCACACCGGCTCCTAATTGTTCTAAGACTTACCAAAATACCAATCTTTCTCTAAACATGTTTGACCAATTCAGATAACACAATATCCATAATTGAGCCCCATTCTTGAATAAACATATAATCTCTAACATGCACCCATCAACAACAATGACCAAACACCACTCCAAATTGATGTTTAGTTACATTGAGAAACAATTTCACAAGACACTTGCAAGATACTACAAGATAAGTTTTTTAACCTTCGTATCAGATATACAGGGTCAGTCCGGCGTTATTTGAGGTCTAATACAAAAAAAACAATTGGGACCTTTCGAGATATATAAATATACAACAAAATTATCGAAACATTAAAAG
>CM071720.1:13172997-13187937 GCA_036630335.1 Physaria fendleri | reverse complement strand
CATTGTTGTATTTTTACTTGGAGTTTTATGGAACATTTTTTTTTTTTTTTGCATAGGCCGTGCTTTAAGTGTGACTTGGAGTCCCGACGCACAGAGAATCTTTACAGGCAGTAGTGATGGGTGAGAATAATTTATTTTTCTTTGTATGAGATACTTCAAATTTAAGTTCCTTAGAGATGCATATTTTGTTGGAAAGAACACCCCTGAATGCTCTATTAATTGGCCAAAGTTAATTTTGTTTTGGCTTCCTAACAATTATTTATAGGTTAATAAGATGTTGGGATGTTAGTCACTGCCGTGAGGTATATAGAATCACCGTTGGACTCGGAGGACTAGGAAATGGGTCTGAGCTCTGCATCTGGTCACTTCTTTCACTGAGGTAAAGATTACTAAGCTCATATGTTAATTTTGTATCATCTTTTCCTATCACTGATGAACTACATTTTATCCCAGATGTGGAGCTGTTGTCAGTGGAGATAGTACAGGAACTGTCCAGTTTTGGGATAGCCATCATGGAACCCTTCTACAGGCGCATTCTAATCACAAGGGTGATGTTAATGCTCTTGCAGCAGCCCCAAGTCACAACCGTGTGTTTTCTGCAGGCGCTGATGGACAGGTAAATGATACTTCTACTTTGTTCACTCATGTGAATCCCAGTTAACAATTGATATATCATCAACTATGGTTCAACTTTAACGAGAAATGGACTTAAATAAAGTAGTTAAAATACTATGACCAATTTAATTTGTCATAAATTTAAGAAGAGACCTTCCTGCTTTAACATTAAATATGTTATTTGGCTGTAATAGTGACAACTTCCTAATTCGCTGTTCATCCTTTTGTAGGTTATTCTATATAAGCACTCTGGTGGTACAATTAAATCAAAAGATTTTAAATCTTCTAACACTCAAAAATGGGATTATATCGGTTGTGTAAGGGCTCATACACATGACATCAGAGCACTAACTGTTGCAGTGCCAGTAAATTGGAAAGGTAGGTGGTCTTGAACTATAGTATATTCAATTTTCCACTATAGCTTTTAATTAAAATGCATTTCTGAATGTGTTAAAGGCTTAAAGGATCACAAACACACAGTAACTGCCTAGTCTTTTGGTTATATATTGGTTCTAAGCTCCCACCTTTTGCAGGTTCTCTTCCAGACAGTAATGTAAAAGGAACAAGTCGTAAACAGCGCAAGAAAGAGAAGCCGGTTGGTTTCAGTTACAATAAGTGGGCACATTTTGGGGTTCCGATGCTCATTTCACTTAAGATAAGTAATATATGGTGGATATGGAAACCTCTTTTTTAGTTAGAGACTTTACTTATGTTGATTTCCTTCTTATTTTGATTTGCCTACGTGGCATATTATACAACGTATTTAACTTGAAACCGGTTTTATGGCCCATGTTGGGTCGACCCGACCGCTTTTAAACTGCCGCTCCTAGCCCAATATGTCAAAAACCCTTCAAAAACCTAAACACGATTTTGCTTATTCGTCTCTCTCATCTAGTCAATTTAGTCATTTCCCTCTTTCGCCGTCGCCTCCATGTTTGAGTATAGGTGCAGCTCCATCGATTGGAAGCCATCTCCGGTGGTAGCTCTTGCGACCAGCCCTGACGGCTCTCAGGTTGCAGCAGCTCGTGAGGATGGTTCTCTTGAGGTCTGGCTTGTCTCTCCTGGTGCTTCCTCCTGGCACTGTCAACTCGTACGTGCTCTTGTAAATTATGTTCCAGATTTTTTCACATTTTGGCGTCGATTAGATTTTCGTAGTTAATTTGTGTTTTTTTGTTCACTTTCTTTCTGAGTATAGACCGTCCATGGAGATCCAAAATCAAGAATATCGTACCTTGCATGGTTTGGTACTGGTTCTAAAGGTTCACCCTCAGCTAGGTTGTTTTCTTCGAGCATCGATGGCACTATTTCAGAGTGGGATCTTTTTGACTTGAAGCAGAAGGTTAATATCACTGAACTAGAATCTCGAGCTTGTGTTAATGATTCTAGTTACTCTCGAAATAAGAACATTCCCTTATTTGGTCATAATCTCTTATCAATCTGATTGTCCAGGTCGTCCTAGAGTCAATTGGAGTATCAATCTGGCAAATAGCTTTGGCACCTCATTTATTTGAAGCAGAAGGTGAAGGACCTAAGCTGATTCAGAATGAATACCTGAGTGAGAAATCAGATAGCGAGGAAGAAAGTGTAGTTGAAGATGCTTCAGATTTGGACGAGCTTGATAATAAATCAGAAACCTTGGATAGGCATCTTGCAGCTGCCTGTGATGATGGCTGCGTGAGGATATATTGCATCTCTGAATCAGACAAGTTAACTTACTATAGATCGTTGCCTAGGGTCAGTGGTGAGACTTCTTTATTTATTTGAAGCAGAAGGTGAAGGACCTAAGCTGATTCAGAATGAATACCTGAGTGAGAAATCAGATAGCGAGGAAGAAAGTGTAGTTGAAGATGCTTCAGATTTGGACGAGCTTGATAATAAATCAGAAACCTTGGATAGGCATCTTGCAGCTGCCTGTGATGATGGCTGCGTGAGGATATATTGCATCTCTGAATCAGACAAGTTAACTTACTATAGATCGTTGCCTAGGGTCAGTGGTGAGACTTCTTTACTCCTCTTAGTATCATTTTGATCCTTCATTGTTGTATTTTTACTTGGAGTTTTATGGAACATTTTTTTTTTTTTTTGCATAGCATTGTTGTATTTTTACTTGGAGTTTTATGGAACATTTTTTTTTTTTTTTGCATAGGCCGTGCTTTAAGTGTGACTTGGAGTCCCGACGCACAGAGAATCTTTACAGGCAGTAGTGATGGGTGAGAATAATTTATTTTTCTTTGTATGAGATACTTCAAATTTAAGTTCCTTAGAGATGCATATTTTGTTGGAAAGAACACCCCTGAATGCTCTATTAATTGGCCAAAGTTAATTTTGTTTTGGCTTCCTAACAATTATTTATAGGTTAATAAGATGTTGGGATGTTAGTCACTGCCGTGAGGTATATAGAATCACCGTTGGACTCGGAGGACTAGGAAATGGGTCTGAGCTCTGCATCTGGTCACTTCTTTCACTGAGGTAAAGATTACTAAGCTCATATGTTAATTTTGTATCATCTTTTCCTATCACTGATGAACTACATTTTATCCCAGATGTGGAGCTGTTGTCAGTGGAGATAGTACAGGAACTGTCCAGTTTTGGGATAGCCATCATGGAACCCTTCTACAGGCGCATTCTAATCACAAGGGTGATGTTAATGCTCTTGCAGCAGCCCCAAAACCCTTCTACAGGCGCATTCTAATCACAAGGGTGATGTTAATGCTCTTGCAGCAGCCCCAAGTCACAACCGTGTGTTTTCTGCAGGCGCTGATGGACAGGTAAATGATACTTCTACTTTGTTCACTCATGTGAATCCCAGTTAACAATTGATATATCATCAACTATGGTTCAACTTTAACGAGAAATGGACTTAAATAAAGTAGTTAAAATACTATGACCAATTTAATTTGTCATAAATTTAAGAAGAGACCTTCCTGCTTTAACATTAAATATGTTATTTGGCTGTAATAGTGACAACTTCCTAATTCGCTGTTCATCCTTTTGTAGGTTATTCTATATAAGCACTCTGGTGGTACAATTAAATCAAAAGATTTTAAATCTTCTAACACTCAAAAATGGGATTATATCGGTTGTGTAAGGGCTCATACACATGACATCAGAGCACTAACTGTTGCAGTGCCAGTAAATTGGAAAGGTAGGTGGTCTTGAACTATAGTATATTCAATTTTCCACTATAGCTTTTAATTAAAATGCATTTCTGAATGTGTTAAAGGCTTAAAGGATCACAAACACACAGTAACTGCCTAGTCTTTTGGTTATATATTGGTTCTAAGCTCCCACCTTTTGCAGGTTCTCTTCCAGACAGTAATGTAAAAGGAACAAGTCGTAAACAGCGCAAGAAAGAGAAGCCGGTTGGTTTCAGTTACAATAAGTGGGCACATTTTGGGGTTCCGATGCTCATTTCAACATAATACAGTATTCAATCAGACTTCTCTTCTCTTGGTTCAGGAATCTTGTTCTTTAGATATCCTTAGTATTCACATAAGCAGTGATTCTAGTGGGCGTGTCTCCACCAAGCCACTGGTCCGTGTTAAATGTAAAGATGCCCAGAAAATCATTTGCAGTGCAATTTCGAACGCAGGATCACTTTTTGCTTATTCTGATCAAGTTCGCCCAACTCTGTTTGAGTTGAAGAAAAATAAACTTGGAAAGAATCCATGGAGTGCCAATAGAAAGAAGCTTCCCAATCTTCCATTTGCCCATTCCATGGTCTTCAGCTGTGACTGCTCTCAGCTTATAATAGCTGGACATGATAGAAGAATATACGTATGTGTCAAAAAAATTAGTAATCAATTTTTTGTTTACTTGCCTGACCTTGTCAAACATCTGAAGTACTGAATTTGTTGGCAGGTTGTTGATATTGGTAGCATGGAGGTATTACATTCTTTTACTCCACGTCAGGAGGGGCAGAAAGGTGACTCGCTTCCTTGCGAGCCTCCAATTACAAAACTGTATACTAGCTCAGACGATGCTTGGTTAGCTGCTATCAATTGCTTTGGGGACATGTATGTGTTCAACCTGAAAACACAGAGGTGAACATTTTGTGACCCTTTTTATGCTTACAATTATTTGTTAAGACTTGTTCACTGTATTGTGCTGATGAATATGTCTTTCATGTTTCCAACCAGCTGCTTCGATATATATATTTTTTTCATCCTGGCTTTGATTGTGATTACAGGCAGCATTGGTTCATATCAAGACTTGATGGTGCTTCTGTTGCAGCCGCTGGTTTTCATCCCAAGAACAACAATGTACTAGTGATCTCGACATCTTCAAACCATGTCTTTGCATTGGACGTGGAGGTTAGAGAGTTGAGCAAGTGGTCATCACTGCAGACTTTTTGTTTGCCAAAGAGCTTCCAAGAGTTTCCTGGTGAGGTCATAGGACTCTCATTCTCACCATCACCAAGTTCATCATCAGTAATCATATACAGCTCCAGGTACTTAATTGTTTTCCAGATGTTTCAGCAATGACAAACCCCTTGTAATAATAACACTCATATCTCTAATTGCATAGCAGAGCTAAGTGTTTGATTGAGTTTGGAAAGATGGAGGACCAAGAGGAAGACACGGATCTGCCA
The DNA here is from genome assembly GCA_036630335.1 of Physaria fendleri. NCBI lineage: Eukaryota > Viridiplantae > Streptophyta > Magnoliopsida > Brassicales > Brassicaceae > Physaria > Physaria fendleri. Next base: position 13,182,731 of record CM071720.1, on the reverse strand, counting down.
TGCAATCTCTCTGAAAGGCTAGAAGATAAAATCACAAGCATCGGTTTGAAATTGGGTAAGGGGCCCCAAAAACGAAGGTTAGAGGAATATCAAAAAGAGAGTAAGAGTAATAAAAGAAAGAAGTTTGAAATGGTGACTTCAAAGCACCCAGTTCTATACTTGCAACATCTATCAAAAAGTGCAATCTTGGTTATAGAGAAACCATGGACAGAAGTTGTCAAGAGTTTAGATACACAACCAGTTCACAGACATATATTCGGGACATAAGGGAGGAGAAATACACAACCAGTTCACAGACATATATTCGGGACATAAGGGAGGAGAAAAAGCTAAAAAAAGTTACCTTTATTGTTTCTTGAGGGAACAAAAACGCAAGAGATGTTGAAGGAGTGTCAGAGTAATGAAGAAGTTAATCACCTTTCACATGCCTAAACTTTACTCAAGAGCCTTGATGAGTTCAATTTTGTTTTTGTTTTTTTTGTTTTCTTCTTGTGTTTTGTTTCTATACACTGAAAACTGAGTTTTGTAGCTTATAGTTAATTATATGTGAAGAACCAATTCTTGCAAAGACCCCAGCTAAAGTGGGCATCATATTCGAGCGTGTTAGTTCTCTCTGATGTTTACTTCAGACTGTTCGCCAAGTGGAGCAGCCTAGGGGCCAAACTTTATGTCGCTCGAGTGTTTTGGATCTTTAAAGCACAGGTTTAGTCCAAACAATAAAACACGAAACGTGTGGTATTCAGAAGGGACTAGGGCCATCTTTAATATAGGCAAATGGCTGTTTCATTGACCCCGGCAGCATTGTCACAAATGCAGAGAAGGTAATACCATCGCTTCCCGTGGGCGTAAACTCCAGACAAAGTGTGCTCTATATAGTTTCGCTAACACTTCAAACCCAGACAAAGTGTGCTCTATATAGTTTCGCTAACACTTCAAACTATCCGGTCATAGAAAGAGCTCAAGTGAGATGATCCATGAGTTCTGGATGCCACTGTATCCCACCAAATACCATATTCTCTATACCAAATACAATATAAGTAACAGAATTGCTTCCTCGATGCTTGTAGTTGGGGCACGCAACATATGCTAGGATTATTATTAATTACTCTATGTTGATCATCTATTCAGACCCTAAGCCAAACAATCGTTTATAATTGTTACCAGTTATAAGTTTATTTTAACTGTACTGAATAACAAAGGGTCAGAGACTCGGAGGCCGTGAACGAGGATTATGGCCTTAGGGGATTTCAAGTGACATCCATTGTGCTGCAAAACTTAAGAAGAACCGAGTTACCCTCGGCCCTTTCTCGGGTTTCCATTTACAATTTGATTCTATAAATAAAACCCACAATATCTTATCAATCCAGTTTTTTAATCGGGAACTGCAATCTGAGTCCTGACATTCAAATGCCATTATCTAGTCTGAGCCAATTATGATAAAATTTAAACAACAAGGATCAAATGACATGCAACATGTCTCACCATACATGAAAATAGCATCAACACTTGATCCATTAACCCCCGTTAGGATTCTTGTTAAGCCGACTTTACAAGCACAAACAGCGGTGTCTCTCCTAGTTTCTCCTTTCCCTTCATAAACATAGCCACATATCTCTCAGGCCTTAGGGGATTTCAAGTGACATCCATTGTGCTGCAAAACTTAAGAAGAACCGAGTTACCCTCGGCCCTTTCTCGGGTTTCCATTTACAATTTGATTCTATAAATAAAACCCACAATATCTTATCAATCCAGTTTTTTAATCGGGAACTGCAATCTGAGTCCTGACATTCAAATGCCATTATCTAGTCTGAGCCAATTATGATAAAATTTAAACAACAAGGATCAAATGACATGCAACATGTCTCACCATACATGAAAATAGCATCAACACTTGATCCATTAACCCCCGTTAGGATTCTTGTTAAGCCGACTTTACAAGCACAAACAGCGGTGTCTCTCCTAGTTTCTCCTTTCCCTTCATAAACATAGCCACATATCTCTCAAATAAGCACATCACATCAGTGTAAAAAAATCAGAAGCAGATAGTAAAGGCTGAGATAAACAAGCTAAACCTTAAGCTCTGATAACTCAATCACGCAAGCACATTCAACAATCTTCACTCCTACTCGCTCTGCAAACAACAACCAAATGCAAGTTCAACGGAGTTAAGTTTAGCCATAACTTCTTGTTATTCAAGCATATGCTGTATTATTCAACAATGTGAAAAAATATACTCCTCAAATCTTCCACTTACCAAGTAGTCGGGATGCAGCAGCAAGAGTCCCACCTGTGGCAATTAGGTCATCTATAATAATAGGGATGCAGCAGCAAGAGTCCCACCTGTGGCAATTAGGTCATCTATAATAATAGCACGCTCACCAGGTTCTACTGCACCTACATGCATCTCAATCTTATCTGTTCCATACTCCAAAGAATACTCCTCTGAAATAACCTTCCCTGTAAAACGGAATCAAAATCTTCAGGCATATTATAAACCAGTGCTATAGTTATTCGGCGCTGCTCAATAAGTTTCCAAATGAGCAACACATCTATCATAATTGGTCAAGACAAACAACTTAGTACATCAATATGTAATGGATTTATTACAGAAACAGGACCTAACAAATGAGTAGCATCATGGAAAAAGTGATAGAAAAGTGAAACTTCTTAACTCCAGGCTAACAAATAATTGTTATTTTAGAGCTAACTGAGACGTTTGATCATTGATGCAGCATAACATTAAAATTGCAAGCCATTAGAGGAAAGAAAAAGATACCAGGTAGCTTCTTGGGCTTCCTCATGGGAACAAATTTGGCACCAATAGCCAACGCAATAGGAGGGCCAAAAATGAAACCTCTAGCTTCAACACCTGCATTTTTACCATAATATTTAAAGAACAATTTAGGCAAGGAAGAATCAAAAATCATCCTACAAAAGAAAACAACTTTAACTTTAAGCTAGTACAGTAAGTAAGATCTAATTCAAAAGCAACCAAACAGAACCCATATAGTTTACCTGCAACAACAGATATGTCTTTGTCTTTGTATCTATCAACAAACAAAGCAATAGTATCCTTGAAGGCCTCAGTGTCGAGAAGAAGCGTCGTTATATCCTGAAACATGATCCCTGCGATGTATATATCGAATTGAAACTTTATAATTGCAACGCAGATGAAAACTAAGAGACGAGAATAGCTATAAATAAGAAGACCCTCGTAGAAACGTAGAGAAAAACGAAGACCTGGTTTAGGGAAGTCAGGGATGACTCTAATAGAAGAGGCGATCTTGGCAATTCTCGGATCTTGCACATCTTCAGTCGCCATTTTACTAAGAGGCGATCTTGGCAATTCTCGGATCTTGCACATCTTCAGTCGCCATTTTACTGTCCCCGATTCGCTGGTTTTTTTTAGCACAAGACTCGGCCTCAGATTTGCAACAAAGAAAAAAGAAAGCAGACCTAAGACAAACAACAGTGATGAATAAAATGACCGATTTATCCCAAAACAAAAAAGAAAAAAGAAAGCAGACCTAAGACAAACAACAGTGATGAATAAAATGACCGATTTATCCCAAAATGATTTCAACGCTATTAATAGAAAGTTTGACAGAGTTGGTGAGGTCTTTTTCGTAGGCCTGCACACCGATATTTGTTACCCTCTCCATATTCCCTACGTATTTGGGTTGATTTTACAAGTATCCGTAGTAAGCAAGTCGAATATCAAATCTATGTTAGCAAATATCAGGCAAATAATAAGCAATATTTTTTTAATACTTGACTTCATTTGACTTCGTACTTGTTATTTGTAATAAGCTACTTGGTACTTGTATCCGTCTAAAAGTACTTAATAGTCGTATATATATTTGTAAACAAATACTTGTTACCTGTTAGTAATACCGCTTACCTGTAGATAAGACCTGTTATTTTTTATTATCCACAAAAAATTACTTGTTACCCCGCTAAAAATATTCAATAACTTGTTATTTGCAAGTACGAGGGACAAACCAAATAACACGCAAGCCTTCAAACTTTGAGCAAGTACCGGTTTGACCAAGTACAAGTATCAAGCCAAAATGTTAGATTTCGGATAGGGCAAGACAAGTATCAAACCTACTAAAATTGGCGGGTACTTGGCCCGTGCTCACCCATATTACCTCGGGAGGAGAACAACCAGATGGAAGACGATGGTAAAATGGTACTTGTGTTAGAAAACATGAACATGTAATCCTCATCAAGACCATCCAAGATGTATTCAATGACATCTTCACGGTCCAAAGGCTTGCCAAGATGAGACAGTTAATCAGCTTTGGTTTTTCATGAGCTGAATATGTCCATCAATTGTTCTTTGATCTTTGGCATTCTTATTGAGCTGATCATTCAGTTGTTTGATAAGTCCTCAAGACGGACGACCATATGTGGAAGCTGAAAGTTTTAAAGAAGTTTGAGAGAAAAGTCAAAGAATTTCCATTTTCAATATGTGGAAGCTGAAAGTTTTAAAGAAGTTTGAGAGAAAAGTCAAAGAATTTCCATTTTCATTCTTAATTTTTTGAGATTTACATCGCATCAATATATAGACCGATTAAAAAATTTCTTCAGTCACTAGATGAAAAAGAAGGTGAAAACGAATTCGGTTTTAAGAATTAAATGCTCATATTTCAAATCATTTACATGTGAGAGCTGCAAACGAATTTTGTGTGACCAGCTAAGCTAGCAATCCTTTCTCTTTCAAATCTTAAATCGGTTTTGGTTTGATGATAAAATCAAAACATTTGATTTATTTGTTGTATATCATCATTGTTTACATATCCCCGCAAATTCAGTGTCGGTATGTGCAAGTCATACGGTGACCTTCATCAAAAAATCAACAACAATACCAAGAAGATTCACATTCTTTCTCTCACCAAGATCGCCGAGTTTTCACACCGGCTCCTAATTATTCTAGAACTTACCAAAATACCGATCTTTCTCTAAGCATGTTTGACCAATTTAGATAACACAAATTCCATAGTTGAGCCGCATTCTTGAATAACATATAATCTCTAACATGCATCCATCCATCAGCAACAATAACCAAACACCACTCCAAATTGATGTTTAGTTACATTGAGAAACAATTTCACAAGGCACTTGTAAAATACTACAAGATAAGTTTTTAACCTTCGTATCAGATATCATATCAGATATGCAGGGCTAGTCCGACGTTATTTGATGGGGACCTTTCGATATATATAAATATACAATACAATTATCGAAACATAAAAAGTTCTAAAAAAAAGACCGAATAGCTTAATCTAATTTTTTGAATGTAACTCTATTTGCTTTATATACCGACTAAACTAACTAATTTTTTGAATGTAACTCTATTTGCTTTATATACCGACTAAACTAAATATATATATATATATATTTAATATCAACGAGACAGAGCTAGCTTTTTTTTTTGTTCCACTCGAAAATGAGATAATTACGAAAAAATGTAGATGAAACCTAATAATATTTTGTGGCATTTTTCTCTATTAGGATGAGTTTTGATTTTAATTTTTCATTATTTGATTTTTTTTAGAGTTTTAAACTTTTTTTTTTCTTTTAAAATTCCAGAAAAAAAAAATTCTTAATATCATAGATAGTTTTTTCTTTTCAATGTTATTGAGGTTTTTTTTAAATACTATAAATTAGGCTTTTAAGTATTCTTAAATATTTTTTAGGGTCCCTTTGTAATTAGGGCTCTAAACAAATGTTTCATAAAAATTAGATTAGGGTCGGCCTGCAGACATGACAACAGCAAGAACACCACTATTTTTCATAGCGGTGCGGAAGTTATATAGTATCTCTTGATAATATTTATGGACTCCATGCAGAACCGGTCCCAACTATGTGAAGGCTCCAAGCAAGGGAAAAAAAGGCCACTGTATAGTGGAATCGAATTCAGAGACTCAATATAAGACACGCTTCTACTTATCACCTACACCACTACACTATTGGAAACTTTGGTAAAATTCAGCCGATAAATTATTTAACAAAAACCGGCCGCAAGCACGTGCTTTGCTCGCTTGTACTTGTGGTCGGCCCTGACTCCATGTGAGAAGTAGCAGGATTTTTTTTATCACAGAAGTAGACTTTTTACATTTTTTTTCCTTTATATTTCAGGAAGAGAAGACCATCTGCCGAGCCACTCACTCAGCCTGTCTACGTGGCTCAACATATATCCAGATAATCATATATTTTGTTCTCGCCGAGATCGAACCCCTGATAATGACCATAAAAAAACCTAACCATTGGATATGATCACTCGGACAAGTAGATTTAAGGCATCCCCATCGGTGATACCCTAAAAGTGAAGTTGTAAAACAAAGAAAAATAATATTTTAATATCCCCATCGGTGATACCCTAAAAGTGAAGTTGTAAAACAAAGAAAAATAATATTTTAATAAAATTGAATTACTAATTAAATTTAAAAAATTTGTTTAAAAACCTGACCAATTATATGTTAACATCTAAAAAACCTTTCTACGAGACTGGATGTTAAAATGCTTATGTAACATCCGTATCATACTTCTCTTTCTAACTTTTTCTTTTTTTATTATTACTTTTTTTTAACAAACCCATTACCATCTCTACCATCTCTCCAATGGAGATGGTCTTAGAGCATGATGTTCATGAATTGCTAAAATCTCTACCAATCATACCTTAGTATTGTAATTTGCATCAAGGGAGTGGGGCTTTAGATCTAGTTTGTATTTTTAATCTACTCACTGTTATAAACAAAATAAATTTAAAACAAAATGAAATGGGCCTATAGGTCTACTAACGAATAATGGGCTAATTGAGAGAAAGCTGAAAACTAAATCTAATTAAACCTTTTTACTTTACTCCCCATCGGTGATACCCTAAAAGTGAAGTTGTAAAACAAAGAAAAATAATATTTTAATAAAATTGAATTACTAATTAAATTTAAAAAATTTGTTTAAAAACCTGACCAATTATATGTTAACATCTAAAAAACCTTTCTACGAGACTGGATGTTAAAATGCTTATGTAACATCCGTATCATACTTCTCTTTCTAACTTTTTCTTTTTTTATTATTACTTTTTTTTAACAAACCCATTACCATCTCTACCATCTCTCCAATGGAGATGGTCTTAGAGCATGATGTTCATGAATTGCTAAAATCTCTACCAATCATACCTTAGTATTGTAATTTGCATCAAGGGAGTGGGGCTTTAGATCTAGTTTGTATTTTTAATCTACTCACTGTTATAAACAAAATAAATTTAAAACAAAATGAAATGGGCCTATAGGTCTACTAACGAATAATGGGCTAATTGAGAGAAAGCTGAAAACTAAATCTAATTAAACCTTTTTACTTTACCCAATGCCAAAACCCGTCTCCGTCGCGTTTGGCAGGTATTTCACCTTTTTAGGGTCTCTATAAACCTTTCTCTTTCTCTCTATTTAGATATCGTTTTTCATGCCAAGGATTAGGATTAGGGTTTAGGACTGTGTTAATTTTATGTTTCTTGAGAAAATGTTAATAGATTTAGGCATTTTTCTGTTTCTGTGATGTGGTCTCCTCCTACTGTTTTTGAATAGTACTGAGCACAGATACGTATTATCCGTCATGTACTCGTTACTTAGTTTTATTTTGCAAATATCCCTTGAAGATTATCAAGCCGTAGCCGTAGTTTTATTTTGCAAGTAACAAGTCCGATTTTTTTTGTTTTCAATATTTGACACCGTTTGATCTCGTACTTGTTACTTGTACTCGTTTGATATTTTGTACCTGTTTTAGAATACTTGGTACCTGTATATTTCCGTATACTAATACTTGCTATCCGCTAGTATTATCTATTACCCGCAAGTTATACCCGTCATTATCTGTTATCCCCCAAAAAGAATACTTGTTACCCGCTAAAAGAACCTCATTACCTTATTTGCAAGTACTCGTGGCATCACAAGTCTTAGAATTTTGAGCAAGTATCTAGCCAAAATGTTAAAATACCCGAATAGGACGGGACAAGTACCAAGTCTACTAAAAATTGGTGGGTACTTGCTCCAAGCCAACCCTAAATAATGAGTCATTATGCAGCCTTAGGCTTCTAAGCAATATGTAATTTGTATTCTGCTTAATATTTTGCTAAATAATGAGTCATTATGCAGCCTTAGGCTTCTAAGCAATATGTAATTTGTATTCTGCTTAATATTTTGTTCTTGAACTTTGTGTTGGATTATTAGTTTTACATGTTTAACCTTCAAAGTGGTTACACCAAAACATGGACTCATAACCTCTATTCATAAGGAAACATCTTTCTATTATGTTTATTTTATTTTGTTTTGTTTCAAAATAACACTTTTTGAATTTTTTTTTTTTTTATTTTGTTATGCCAACACTTCATTTACCAAATACAACCATTAGGATAATACATCCTTTCAAGAACAACAAAGCCAAAAATATCCACAATTTNTAATTGTATTAAATATCACATTTAATTACACCGGATGAAATTGGAAGAAAAAGACGGTGTATTGAAATTAGAATTTTAAGATATTTCGTTTTTCTTAATTAAAATTATATGTTATCGACCGATGTAATTTTCCCCTTGTGTAATCAAGTCTATTTAACCATGAAATGATCATATTTTAAATCGATTTTAAAGCTAATTTTTTTCAAATATTGAGCGGTTTAGCAGCCGGTAAAAACAACATTGGTTGTCGTGTTCGACTGCAAAACCGTCAGAATTTGAAAAAAAAAAAATTAACGTTAAAATCGATTTAAAACATGATATTTTCATGGTTAATTGGAATTGATTACATAGGGGGAAATTGCAGCAGTTAATAAAGTCTATATACAAATATTGTCTACGTAGTATAGTGAACATACCAACAATTCAGGGGAACCCGTTTGAAACCGAATCGTACATGTAGAATTTTAAAGTCAACGGAAAATATTACACAAGAGATTTATTTTGTTTCCAAAGTAATATCTTCTTATTTTTTCTTCTTTATGCCAATATTTCATCTATTTGTAAAACCGTCAATAAAATCATAAAGGTTGCACATTCATTTACGTTAATAAACTTACAAAAATCCACATTGCCATTTCAAGCATCAGACTGGTTGTGGTCTTAGAAAACACAGAGAAGTCATTGGAGAGTCGAGTATAACAAATGTGCCCCCATCAGAATTCATCGTAAACATTCATTTCTACGCGGTATCTGTAATTACCATTTAGAAATAGTTAGCAAAGGCTATAAAACAAAAGATTAAAACGTAATTATTATATTAAAAAAATATAATTTTAATATAATAGCTAAAAAAATAGATTCTCGATGGTTTTTACAAAAATAATTTCGTGCATAGACAAAAAAAATACTACTAAACAAATAAACATCAACTATACATTTAAATATTAAATTGTAATGAGTATTTATATAAAATTCTACTTTTAATGAAATTTTTGATAAAACTAGAACCAAATATTAAAGAAAATAATTATAGAATAATTTTATTCATTCATCATCAATAAATTTATAAAAAAAACCCGCACTCTTCACGCATAAAAAGATAGATTCTCGACGGTTTCTACAAATATAATTTTGTAATAAATCGTATTGGGTATTTATATAAAACTAGGTAATTGGTACGCACTATGTGCGAGTTTATTTTCACAATAATATTGTTTTCAAAAATATATGAATGTTAAAAAAAATTAAAGAATGCATATACCTTTATGAAAAG
>CM071720.1:13089521-13101953 GCA_036630335.1 Physaria fendleri | reverse complement strand
GCTAAAAATAATGATGCTATTAGGGTTCAGATTTCCTTACCGGAGGATGTTGTGAAGAGGCTGGAGTATTACATGGTTAAGTTTTTGAACTAAATGTTAAGATATGAGTATTCTCGTGGATATGATGAAGTTGTTTATAATTTCCATTGGTCTATATAATAAAAGAGTAATTCACTTGTCTTTTTGAATTGGTTTTGTTAAATTAAATGGCTAAATATCAGGCCTGTAGATTGCATGGCTCTTTGCAATCTTCATACTATCTTTGCAATCTTATTTGATCGCCACTTCCATCTTAATTGAACATCCACAACTTAGATTTCCCATATGAGTGTTCTCGGATTCAATTGTACACCAAAGTTTGTAAACCGAGCTTCCAGTAAATTGAGTACTATTTGATTAACGCCTGAAAATATTATTTTTCGATTCTTTTATTTTAAGAGAAAATTACGAGGGATGCCATTAAATTTTTAGAACTTATGAAAACTACAATTTTCATGTTGTCTTTTTAAAAACGCAATAGACGGATATATTACCAGCGTGTCTCTGTGTTTAACAATATTTACGATTGAATCTGGGTAAAACGGTCCGTTTTGATCGTTTATGGATAGTACGAACCGCGCGTGCCGTACACTGCTATCCATAACTGATGCAACACCTAAAGCTTTGTCAAACAAGTTTTCAACTTCTCTGTTTGACAAAGACGACATCTCCGTTTGATTTCCTTTTTGCTACTAATTTCCATTTCTTTTAAGTTTCCTTTTATCTAATAAGCAAATTTGATAAAATACCTACGAAGAACTTTACTATAAAGAGACCTCTATGGCTTGTAAAGAGGATCATCTTCAATCGAGCTATGCAAAAAGAACTTTACTATAAAGAGACCTCTATGGCTTGTAAAGAGGATCATCTTCAATCGAGCTATGCAAAGAAGAGTATTCTTTTCAATTCTCAACCCTCTGTTTTTGTGTAAATAACAGAGACCTTCTCTTGATTTCTTTAGCTTCATGAGAACTTTAGAAACAAGATTTTATTAATGTGCTTCCGCTCCATCACTTTTGGTATCAGATTCTTGTCATTCCTGGAGCAATCATGCCTCCCAAATCTAACAAAGACAAAGAGATACACGAGGATGATTGGAAAGAATTGCGACGTACTTTGCAAGAGATGCAACTGAATCTCCACACCGCAATTCAACGCTCTGCATATTCTTTACATCAATCCATGAGAAACGTTGTCGAGACGATGCTTCATAACCAGCCACGTCACGCCGTCGAAGACGAAGTTCGTGAAGAAAATCCTTTTGCCCATGACCAAAATCGTCGTCGAAATCATATAAATCACGTTGATGAGAGGACGGACCGACGTTGGGAAAATAGTTTTAAAATTGACCTTCCCGAATGGATGAGTATGCTGAAGAATTTTATATGCTTTTGACACGCAATGAAATTCATGATAGTGGAATTCAAATTGTGACTCATTTTATTGGGGGTCTGCAACCATAACTACAAAACACGTTGGCTCAGTTCGATCCGAATACAGTGGTTCAAGCACATCGTTAAGCTGTTGCATTTGAACAACAATTTCGTTCATCCACTAGTCCTTGGAACACATCCACTAAACCTCGTACTTCAGCCACTCAAGAACCGAACGCGGGTCGAAGCTCTACACTTGCAACCAATGGTAATTCTCGTCCGTCTACGATTCATCGTACATCGACTTCAGCGGAGAAGCAACCCTTGCGCCGATCTACACGAACTCCAGCTTTTCGTTGTTTCTCTTGTGGAGAAACAGGTCATAGACAAACAGCTTGTACAAACCAACATAAAAGAGGTCTTTTAATTGAAGAGCTTGATCCATCTAATGAAACTTACCATGATGATATTGCAGAGGAAGATTGTTTTGACAATATGGAACTAGAAGGTGCCAAAGGTCCACTTTTAGTAGTACGTCACGTTTGTTTGGCACCACAAGTTTTGGAGGAACCTTGGTTACAGACAAATATTTTTCAATCGACATGTACGATAAAGGGAAAATTTGGCAGATTCATCATCGATTCCCGAAGCTGTCACATCATTGTGTCGGATTATGCTGTTCAAAAATTAGGACTCCAAAAAGGAGCTCATCCATCTCCTTATAAACTAACATGGTTAAAAGAAGGTACTGAAGTGAAAGTTTCACATCGCACACTCGTCTCGTTTTCAATTAGATCAACTTACAACGAAAAGTTGTATTGTGATATTATACTTATGGATGTCGGTCACTTAATTTTTGGGAGACCATGGCAATATGACAGAGCAACTACTCATGATATGGATGTCGGTCACTTAATTTTTGGGAGACCATGGCAATATGACAGAGCAACTACTCATGATAGAAAACGCAACTCTTACAGATTTTTGTTTGACATCGAACAATCACACTGCTACCTACAGAACCCTCTGCTTGGCGCTCTGTTTGAAAGATGTTTAATACAAGTCTTGACATGAGCTCCACGCATCATCTGCAAACTGATGGTCAAAATGAAGTTACGAACCGTACTTTAGGTAATATGACTTTAGGTAATATGTTACGAAGTCTTGTCGGGGATAACATCAAGTCTTGGGAAGTGAAACTATCACAAGCTGAATTTGTGCATAATCACGCTAAGAACAGAAGCTTGGGTTTTAGTCCGTTTCATGTGGTTTATGGAATTATTCCTCGTGGTCCAGTAGATTTGACAACAATGCCGAAAAAGTCACGTTTTCATGGACAAGCCTTTAGGTAATATGTTACGAAGTCTTGTCGGGGATAACATCAAGTCTTGGGAAGTGAAACTATCACAAGCTGAATTTGTGCATAATCACGCTAAGAACAGAAGCTTGGGTTTTAGTCCGTTTCATGTGGTTTATGGAATTATTCCTCGTGGTCCAGTAGATTTGACAACAATGCCGAAAAAGTCACGTTTTCATGGACAAGCAGTGGATTTTGTGGAAATTTACAGTTGGTTCATGAACAAGCTCATCATCATCTAGTATCTACTACCAATAATTATAAAAAGGTCTTCGATAAGCATCATCGTACTACCAATAATTATAAAAAGGTCTTCGATAAGCATCATCGTGAAGTGAATTACCAACCAGGTGACCTTGTATGGGTATTCTTGACCAAAGAGAGATTTTCTGTGGGTGAATACAATAAGTTAAAGTCTCGCAAGATAGGACCTGTGGAGATCATCCATCGCATCAATGAAAACGCGTATAAACTTCGATTACCTGATCATATTCGTACATCTGATATCTTCAATGTTAAGCATTTATCTCCTTATCGCGGCAAAAACGATGATCCAGATTCAGGGACGGAACTTTTTCTACCTGGGGAGACATGATGCATCACCTAACACCTTGTCAAACACGTTTTCAACTTCTCTGTTTGACAAAGACGACATCTCCGTTTGATTTCCTTTTTGCTACCAATTTTCATTTCTTTTAAGTTTCCTTTTATCTAATAAGTAAATTTGCTAAAATACCTATGAAGAACTTTACTATAAAAAGACCTCTATTGCTTGTAAAGAGGATCATCTTGAGTTGAATTAAAAAATATTATTTTATAATCGAGCTTTGCAAAAAAAGAGTATTGTTTTCAATTCTCATCCCTCTGTTTTAGAGACCTTCTCTTGATTTTTTTAGCTTCCTGGGAACTTTAGAAACAAGATTTTATTAACGTGCTTCTGCTCCATCAATAACAATCAAAACGGACCGTTTTATCATGTTCAATTGTAAATATTGTTAAACGCAGTGGTAATAACAATCAAAACGGACCGTTTTATCATGTTCAATTGTAAATATTGTTAAACGCAGTGGTACACTGGTCTATTTCACTGACAGAGACACGTTCGTAATATATCCGTCTATAACATTTTTAAAAGACAGACATGAAAATGGTAGTTTCATAAGTTCTAATTTTTTTTTGGCTTTTCTCTAAATACTTATTTACTTCAACATTGTTGCAATAAGGATTGTAGTTCATTTTCGAGTACAAACATAATTACTTTTTCTTTAGCTTGTTCTCCATGTACAAAGATTCAAGTAGCATCCCAAATTAACCACCATACACTAGTTTAGGAGTATGGCATCAAGATTTCATCATAATTACACTTTATCCATCTCGATTCTAGCAGCACCCAATGATTACGAATTGAAACATTACAATTTAGGGCAATACCGAGTGTTGTGGATGAAATGGCCATAGAGTTAGAAGTAGGATTATTAAAATATTCTGATTCATTCGTGTTTTGTTTTGTCCTTTTTGGGCAAAAGTTGGAAAATCGGATGAGTATATTATTTCCAAAATGGAAATATACATTTTGTATAGTATATTATTTTAAAACTTCTTTTTTTGTCTGTAGCCTAGTGGCTATTGCAAAGGAGCTTGAAGCTTCAAGAGGGGGAGGGGTTGGATTCGAGTCCCCAACCTGACATACATTTTTCTTTTTTTTTTTTCTTTTTTTTTAATAATCCAATAATCCAGTGTCCGGTCCACTCAATCGTGGACCGACTAGCCCATTGGACCGAAGCCCGTGCACCAGGATTTTTAAGCCTCCACTTAAGGGCCCCGTGTACTTATGGTTCTGGAACGCTGCAGCCCGTGGTTAAACCCGTAGTGGCCGAAATTCGAACTCTGGTGGCGGACACCTCAGCCGAGGTTCCTTTACCACTAGAGCTAGAAGTCCGGTTTCATTTTTTCCTACCCACCTGCATGACTCGAACCCATGACCTTTAGGTCAGAGGCGAGGTGCGGTACCATCAGACCTGCACCATCACATCATTATTTTGCAACTTAAAGTTGAGAAAAGTGTCATCATATTGGATAATAGTAAAATGCTAAACATTTTAAATAAATAAAACCAATTAAAAACATATATATATTTTTTTAACGCAAATTTATATGTTTCCACCGTGACTCGAACCCATAACCTTTCGTCAAATGGTGCGGCGCGGTACCAACTGACCTGCACCGTTCGTCCCAATTAAAACATATTTATTATTTCAGAGTATAATAAATGTGTTATAACATCTAGTTAAAATATTTGCAAATGACATTCAAAATTGAATAGCTTGGAATCATAAGTCCAAGCCCATATCCGTTAGCTACTGTTCTTTTCACTGAAAAAGCTGGCCCATTCACTTGAGTCGATATTTATCTTTAGGTTTAGCTACTGTTCTTTTCACTGAAAAAGCTGGCCCATTCACTTGAGTCGATATTTATCTTTAGGTATTAAATCGAGATCTTTTCCTCAGTTTCATACGAAAGGGAAATCAAAAGCAGAAAAGAAAATTTTCAAGTTTCAAAGTTTTTTGTCCCCTCAACAAGCAAAACTTGGGTTAGTGAAATCTCAAATCTTTTAGTGAAATCTCAAATCTTTAGCTTTCCAATTTCGTTTATCTTCTGTTCGTTTCTAATCGATTTTGTTATCTTTTGTTTTCATCTCTTGAATCAATTGACCTTTCTCAATCTTCATCTCCTTCACGTTATGTAATTTATTCGATCTTTTTTCTGCAGATTTGGTTTTTATTTCTTCATTCGTCAATTTTACTAATCCCTTCTCTCTTTTTTGCTGTTTTGTATTGTGATTTAATCGTATCTGTTGGAATATTTTTCTAATTATCTTTTATCGATGATGCAACATGACTCAAATCAATGTTTTGAAACTGAGACTCAGATTTGTGGCGTATTATGTCCCAAATCTGTCTGAAAAAACCATGAAAGAAACAGATGCTTTTTTGAGAAAGTATGGGTTTGTGTCTTGTTTTGTTGTAGCATTTATTTGGTAGGTAAGAGACAAAATGTTTTAACAATTGAAAAAAAAAAATACAGTGAACAAGATTATAGATTTTGTCATTGCCATTATTCTTGTTAACAATGGTCCTTGCTATTTGCAGATATTCATCAGCTGAATCGGGCTTGTCTTGTTACTTAAAAAGATCGAAACTTTTTTAGTTAGTTTTTGCTGTTTGGTGGAAGAAGATTACTATGGGAGAGGAGCATCCGAGAAAGCGGTCTCGACAACATTTTGAAGCAGAGGCGAGACACGTACCATTGTTGGAATCCCCTCAATGTGAAACGTCTAAGTTGTATTTCCACAGGGAAGAGATTGAGCGTCTAAGTTGTATTTCCACAGGGAAGAGATTGAGCGTTACTCTCCATCCAGAAAAGATGGGATTGACCTGGTCAAGGAGTCGGTTTTACGATCTTCTTATTGCACCTTCCTGCAAAGACTTGGGATTAAGCTTCATGTGTAAGCTCACAATATAATATTCTGGGTTCCTCATTTAGGAAGTTGTGTTTGTTCTTTGGTTGCTTGCTTTATGGAGTATGCTTAATACCTCTTCTTGTCTTCTGATATTTCTTGGCACTTGTTTTTAGCTAAAGAGGGTGCTAATGCATGACAATGGCTAGCCTAACTGTTGAATATTGTCGTAGGGCCACTGTGGGAGGTGGTCGGGAGGTTCTTGAACTATAGTTTCTCCATTTTTGTCTACATTTATATCTCGTGAATGGAGAAATATGTAATAATAGCCAAAATTTGGTGTGCATGCATCATATATTGACTCACTTCTCATCAGCAATGGGAGGCTTTGCATCTGTTGTGAATTTGCTTGGAAGCTGTTCACCTGTTTAGATATGCCCTTGTGATAAATATAACTCTGTATTTGTAATTCTCTGCTGGGTTATCAAAACCCTCAGCTGATCCTACCATTACCAAATACCAACTGATGTTCTTTGTTTTCTGAGCAAGTCCACTTCCTCCGGCCCACTATTTTTGAATCATCTATCATAGGTACTGGTGTTTTCGCTCTTTGCATTAATCACGTGTGTCAGAAAAGTTTCATGTTAGAAATGCTTGTTTTAGTGAAAGTGATGTCCAGCTTTGAGTTGCTGCCCAAGATATTATAGCATTGAACTTGTTCATTTTGAAGGTTTTTGACACTCTCATTTTCCAGGTCCCAGGTTACAATAGCATGTGCAATGGTGATGTGCCACCGGTTTTACATGCGACAATCTCACGCTAAAAATGACTGGCAGGTAAGAATATTTGTATTCATATGTTCAACCAATTGCATTCACCGAACCTGACACAAAAGTTTGGATGATTGAATAGTCTCTAATGGAGAAGTTGATGCTTCAAACAAGATTTATTAATGAGCAACATAATCCTGATCAACACATTTCAAAAGTTTTTTCATAAAAAGTTATTCAGTCTCTCATGATTAGTTAGATAGATAAACAATATCATCTTCCAATTTTCACTTGGTGATGTGTAGACGATAGCAACTTCCAGAGATAAACAATATCATCTTCCAATTTTCACTTGGTGATGTGTAGACGATAGCAACTTCCAGTATGTTCCTTGCTTGCAAAGCTGAAGATGAGCCATGTCAACTGTCCAGTGTCGTTGTTGCGTCTTATGAAATAATTTATGAGTGGGACCCTTCTGCTTCAATTAGAATCCATCAAACTGTAAGTCTTTATAATTCTATCTATTGGTAAATATGCTATGTGCTTTGCTAACGTACTACTTGTTTACTCTGCCCGTAGGAATGTTACCATGAATTTAAAGAACTTATTTTGGCCGGGGAAAGGCTTCTGCTGGACACAAGTGCTTTCCATCTAGACATTGAACTTCCCTACAAACCTTTGGCTGCTGTTTTGAATATGCTTAACGCTTGGCCTGACCTTGCAACAGCTGCTTGGAATCTTATGCATGATTGGTAAAGTCCCTTTTTGTTAATAGTATATGCATGAGTTTTTCCGCACATTGAGTTTGAAAGAATCTTATAATGCATTGCGTGTAGGCTTCGAACCACCCTATGCTTGCAGTACAAACCCCATGTTATAGCCACTGCTACTGTGCACCTAGCTGCCACATTTCAGAACACGAAAGTAGGCATGAGGAGAGATTGGTTTTTGGAGTTTGGAGTTACAACTAAACTATTAAAAGGTTTGTTGTTCACACATTAATCCATATCACATGCTATCACACTCAAAACCATGCTTGCTTCACATGGCCATTTTTTTATAGAGTTAATGACGTAGCGCTTATAATAGGCATTAAGATAGATCCAGTTCAAGTGCCATGTTAGGTTCTTACCATGTGAACATATTGAGTTTGGACTTAAAAAAGATGTACTGCTACTGATTCTAGCGGTTGATTAAAATAATTGGGATGTTTTTGTAAATGGTGACAGAGGTGATCCAAGAGATGTGCTTACTGATAGAAGTGGAGAGAAGGAGGACTATGCCACCTCCACTTCCAAGAAGAGAGTTAACCTGGGCAATACCTGCAGCCATAAAGCCAGTCCATATGACTAGAGCTTATCCGTTTCATAGCTACCCTTTGCAGTCCTATAGACAGGCTGGTATCTGGTGAGCCAATGAACTCTTGGAGTCTGAGTTGGTTCGAGAAAAGGAGATTCGTTGGAGGCTCATGAGAGAGACAGTCTAGCATCATTACATAGTGATCCGAGTGATGATTCTTCGTCTTTGTTCTCTTACTTAGAGATTATGTATAGAAATGTCCATTAATATATTATCATACTAGTAGACTTCACAGCATTGTATATCTATGCTTTGGGTTTTATTCAAAAGTTTAAAATGTTTTGGAGTCGTATGGTAAAGTATCTCTTGCTAGCTCTTAACCTCACGGCCTGAGTATACTGTCAGTCTAGTTTCTTACCTAGAGGAGAAAAGATGTACTGAAAACTAAAAGCCTTGGTGATATTTGGGAAATAAATTTTGAAAAAAGAAAAGAAGAAGCTGTAGTGATGAGAAGAACTAAGTGGTGTTTTGTGATGTGTGCCAATTCATCGATGCAGCAAACTCAGAGATTATCTTACTGTTGTAGACTTAAGAAGACAGATTGAATTTTATTCATCGATGCAGCAAACTCAGAGATTATCTTACTGTTGTAGACTTAAGAAGACAGATTGAATTTTTATACAGTGAATATAAGTTTTGGTATTGGTTAGGAAATTTTGTATATTGAATTTATTTTGATAAGTCTTGTGTTAACCGGTACATACCGATCGTGAAAGCCGGTTAATAAATTTTGTAACCAAAACCGCATTGTTGCGTATGGTACATACCGATCGTGAAAGCCGGTTAATAAATTTTGTAACCAAAACCGCATTGTTGCGTATTAACCAAAACCGGATTCTTAATTTTCATTATTTATATTTTTATTCATTAAATATAAATACTCATTTCTCTCTTTCTCACTCTCTCTCTTTCCCAAATCGCGAACAAAGCAAACCCTAGATCATCCATCGGAGAAGGCGACGGCAGCCCCTCGTCGGCAATTCTATTACCGGTGGCGGCTACTCATCCATAGATCTCTTAATCTTTGTAACATTTTGTACGCCTTCTCTGTCTTTCTTCGATTTTTGATCCCATACTCTTCTCTCTGTGGTTCTTAGCTCTCTTTTTGGAACGCTGTTTCATTGTAATTCTTTGTTTTTGTCTATCCCTATGTAATTTTTCTTCAATAGTTCCTCAACCTTTCGAGAAATCTATGGCTTTATGATGAAGTGATGTTTCTTGGCGATGTTTTCCATGCTTTTCAATTTTAAAAAATATTCAATCATGGAACCTTACTTTCATGCATGTTGATAATCATTTTGTTCAATTGCTGATTCTTGTAATTTCAGGGTGGAAAAGATTTTTCCATGGCGGAGCATTTGGCTTCAATCTTTGGTACTGAGAAGGACAGAGTGAACTGTCCGTTCTACTTCAAGATTGGCGCTTGCCGTCACGGTGACCGTTGCTCTCGTCTCCACAACCGTCCCACCATCTCCCCAACTCTCCTCCTCTCAAACATGTACCAAAGGCCTGACATGATAACCCCTGGTGTTGATGCTCAAGGCCAACCACTCGACCCACGCAAGATCCAAGAGCATTTTGAGGATTTCTTTGAGGATCTCTTTGAGGAACTCGGAAAGTTTGGTGAGATTGAGAGCCTCAACATTTGTGACAACCTGGCTGATCACATGATTGGCAACGTATATGTTCAGTTTAAAGAAGAGGATCAGGCTGCAGCAGCTTTGAAGGCTCTGCAAGGTAGGTTCTATTCAGGACGTCCCATAATTGCTGATTTCTCTCCTGTGACGGATTTCCGAGAAGCCACCTGTCGGCAGTATGAAGAAAACAACTGTAACCGTGGTGGGTACTGTAATTTCATGCATGTGAAGCTTGTTTCAAGGGAGCTCAGGAGAAAACTCTTTGGGAGGTATAGGCGGTCATACCGTAGAGGTAGCAGAAGTAGGAGCAGAAGCAGGAGCAGGACCAGAAGTGTTAGCCCCAGGCACAAGAGAGAGTATGACCGGCGTGATGCTCCTCACAGGGAATACAGTCACCGGGACAGAGATCGTGAGTTTTACCGTCATGGAAGTGGGAAAAGGAGCAGTGAGAGGTCTGAGAGGCAAGACAGGGAAAGTTCAAGGGGTAGGAGACAAGCAAGCCCAAAACGAGGAGGGAGCCCAGGTGGCGGTAGAGAAGGAAGTGAGGAGAGGAGGGCAAGGATTGAGCAATGGAACCGAGAACGGGAGGAGAAGAAAGAAGAGGGAGGAGCTTAAAAGTCGAGATTACCGAAATATAATTGCTGCAATGTGGTGTTACCTGCATTTACTGAATATTTCTGAGATGGGTTAAAATTTGGTAATACATTTTCAATTTGGTTTTTCAAATGTGGAACTTGAAATGAATGGAACCAACTCCTTTAGATTATTAAAAGTGTTTGGGTTACTTTCTTGTAGTTTTGATTAGGAAAGGAACTTGAAATGAATGGAACCAACTCCTTTAGATTATTAAAAGTGTTTGGGTTACTTTCTTGTAGTTTTGATTAGGAAAAAACGTTGGTGTCTCAGTCCCCTTGTTATTGATCTTCACCAGTGTTCCTTAGAACTTTGTACTATTTATCTTCTGTTGGCTTAAAAGAGTTTAGTTTCTTTTAAAATTGTCATTTCTTCTTTCAAGTCTTTAATGCTTCTGGATACGTAAAGCGTCTGTCCTCTGTTCTGTCGCTCATTCGGGTCAAAGCTCCGTGAGTTTCAGTAAAAGAAACAGAGACGTGGCTAACACTTGGGTCTCTGAGTGCAGTGAATAACCTTTTCGTTTAAGTTCATTATCGAACTCCGAACCGTTGAAACAAGAGGGCCATTTTTGCTCATGTAACATTGCATTCTCTCAACAATAAGAACTCCGAACCGTTGAAACAAGAGGGCCATTTTTGCTCATGTAACATTGCATTCTCTCAACAATAATTCAGAACATTATAATACGTATAAACTTAGATTCATCGCACATTTAATTTTAGTTTTCTCCTAAGTAGCACTGAAACTGGTACGGGTACGGGGGACGGGTACGGATACGGGGACGGGGACGGCATCGTAAAAATTCATAGGGTACGGGTACGGGTACGGCATAGGTATCTCATTTTTATGTATAAAAATTTCAAATTTAGACTAGAATGCTTCAAAATATAATATAAACTTTCACATATACAAACAAAATCACCTAATACAAACAAGAAAAATCCATAATTATATATATAAAACTTTTAAGATCATAACTTATAATGACTATGGAAACACATATATTTTTTGACAATTAGAAACGTTGTAATACGTTTCTAAGCTGTCCCCATGCCGTACCCGTCCCCAAAACGGTTCCGGTACGGGAGACGGCACGGAAATGGCGGTTCTGTGCTACATAGGTTTTCTCTCTAGAAAAGAAAAGCAATAAGAGCAGTCTTCGCAAGTGCTTGCTCCTGAGGAGCTTCTATCGTTTATTTATCCCATCGGCAAGAGATATGGCTTTTCGGGAGCTTATAGATAAGCATCTTTTTGGGTTGTCAAACACTGTGAGAGTTTTTGGTGAAGATCGAGGTTTTTTTTCGGGAGCTTATAGATAAGCATCTTTTTGGGTTGTCAAACACTGTGAGAGTTTTTGGTGAAGATCGAGGTTTTCCTCATAAAGGTAAGACATCCAGTAATGAAGTCCTCAAAAATCATCAATTCACTAGAGATCTTCGAGTTCCTGAAGCAAATGTATTCCTCAAAGGTTGCTCGGTGTTCCTTTGACTCCCTATTTAGCTTTTGATCTCTCTGATTTGGTGTGATTAGGGTTTCAGAATTTGGGTTTGTTCTTTTGGAGTTAGAGTGGTCAGAGTCTCAAGTTTGGCTCCCTCATTCCTCTGGGTTGCCCTATGACTCCATCTGTGGCAATTTCTAGGTATGTCTTGGCCTATGTTGTGGTGTTGGTAGAAAATGCCGTAAAAATACTGAAAAAAAAATCTTAAACGGTAAAAATATTAACATATTGTTGGAGTAAGTTTCAAGTTAACTTAATAGTAAAAAGGAAATTAGAGATTTCCTATTCTTAGAGATGAGAAGAATAGGA
>CM071720.1:12977165-12993506 GCA_036630335.1 Physaria fendleri | reverse complement strand
GCGGTTCTGAACAGGTTTAAACTCTCAGGTCTACTCTCTAGTATTCCTGGGTGAAACCTGACTAGTCTGTGTGTTAAAAAGGACGACATCACTTGTTCACACACTTGGCAAGCAACAAGTAAGAGACTGGGCCAACAAGTACAGGGACGGTGTCAACACCAAATGCCTTGGCCTCCTTGTACTTATTCACCGCCTTGTGTGATGCGTAAGAAAACTTGACCTCAGGGCTTAAATCAGGGACAATGTAGTGGTAGTTGGTGTCAAACCTCTTGGTCATTTCCATAGCGGGCACAAAATCATTTCGTCTAGCCATGGAGAAGTAAACTTCGAGCCTGATCTCACCACCGATATATTGGTATCTGGATGGAACAGCACCAATCATGGCAGTGGTGTCGAGCACCTGATCATAAAGAGAAAAGGTGTTGCTTTGGATGAACTTAGTCCCAGCCACAGACATCTGTTTCCAGATGGCTGCCCTGAGATCAGCCAACACGTTCTGAAGATCCTCAGCACTGCTTTTGCCATCCCAGAAGGATTCCAATGCAGATTTGAGGTCTCTCTTGGGGCCTATACGAGGATATCCAACAATGTGTGAAGCCATTTATGATTCTCTTTTAACTCATGGAAGAAAACAAAAGGATCAGCTATGAAGAGCAAGAGCGAGAGAGAGAGGAGAGAGAGAGGAGTAGGCGGAGTGAGTTTTATGTAAATTTATAGTTTAATTGTTATGATTTTGAATATTTTTTTTAGTAAAAATATATTTTTATTAAGTAAATAATAATTGTAAATAAACATTAATTTTAGATAAAAATTAAAATAAATTTTAAAATTATAACTTTTTATGATCAAATGTGGTTTATCAATTTATTTTAATTATGACTCATATTTGTAAATATGGTTGGTGAAACTGATTATGGTGATGACAACTAATTTTTTTCTTAAATAATATATAAGAGATATTTCCTTTTCAGTGACAAAAAAATATTTCCTTCTAAGATTAATGTTTATTTACAATTAATTATTTACTTAATAGAAAATATATTGTTACTAAACAAATATCCCCAATATATTATCTGAGAAGAAAAATAATTTGATGTCGTCACCAAAATCATTTTCATAGACTATATTTACAAATATATCATTATAATTAAAAACAAACTGATAAATTATAATAAAAAAATATAATATTTATCCAAAATTAATAATTATCTACAATTATTGAATACTTAATAAAAATAAATACTATATTAACAATCAAACATTTGAATTTTTACTATTAAAAATAATTTTTATGATAATTTTTATAACAATTTTTATAAATAAAAATTACATTAAATTTGTTAAAAATTACAATAAATTTGTTAAAATTTATTTTATTTCATCCTAAATTCTATTGAATCTAGAACCACTGCAATCAAAGGCCTTCAAACAAACAAACAAACAAACCAAACAAACAAACAAACAAACTGCAAGCCTCAAGCATTCCCAACCCACAATAAAATGAAAGCGATTGTGGCAGGACAATTGGTTTGATTAAATATACCTCGAGGATTAAGATTGAAACCTTCCAACTTGGAGATTAAGACCTCAACTAAGGACTGATCAATATCTTTGAGACGGCTAAACTAAGCCTTTAAATCACAAACCGTGAATGGTAGTCTAGAATAAGCCTTAAGAAGGAATGGATAGAGAAGACAACGCCCAAGTCTTCATGTACTGAACAAGATGTCCTGAAACCAAACCGGCAAGTCTTCCGACAAGATGAGGACCGAAGCGGACGGACTGGTTGAACGATAAGGGAGGCAGAGACGAACAAGAAATGAAGAAGAGAACCTAAGATCGACACCTGAAACCAAGGGTAATAGAGTAGGGGAAATCTGCTACACCACCTAAAACCCAAGGATGAAGACTTCGAGAATAGCCCGAGGAAGCTCTAGTCAAGACTCAAAGACGGGCTCAAAAAATCAAACCATAGGCAGCCAAACCCTAGATCTAAGTACTACAAAGGCGAGCTAACACAACGCCACCGAGCCATACCGAACCAAATGAAGCAATGAGTCACCGGGATAAAACTGATATACCGTTCAGGGAGTTGAACACCGGGATAAAACTGATATACCGTTCAGGGAGTTGAATGAGGGAGGAAGCGACAAGAGCTAAGAGACTCGACAAACCCGAGTACACCATTGAGAAGTCACTGACACGGTTGGACTCCTTACCACCGCTTCACCAAGTAGACAAGGAGAGAGGCGGGACTTAGCTGAAACCGGAGAGAGTCACGGCGAGGAAGGAGAGCTCGACATGGAAAAAGCTACACCTTTGTCAGTGCTTCAAAATCTGGAAGAAAACTCGGTGGAAGAAGACGAAACAAGCCCGATCTAGTATGTACAGGCTGAGGAGGGGTCAACACCCGAAGTTTAAGGAGCTTATGGCACCGGCGAGTCGTCTACACGCGCAAAAGTCTCTTTATGTATTATGTATTTTATCGTAATGTTGTCTTTTTACTCCAAATGACTTTCAGTTTATCGATTTAGGACTCAATGTTTCTCATCCGACATCTACGTAACATTGTCTTTAATTAATGAAATTAAGTGGTTTGAAAAGAAATGTTGGGCTTTAGTCTTTTATTATAATAAACTGTTAAGAGACAAAAAAAATTTAATAATAATAAACCGGAAAACTACATGTAAAAAAAGAAGAAAAAAAATCCACATCGAACGATTGATTATCGCTTATCTTGATGGTTTGGGCAGTGTCGTCTTATGGAAATTTGCTGGCAGATGTTGAATCGTGATTCCACGATTAGAAAATTGTTCACGAGTTCCGATATCGTTGTGATTTACATATTTCCTAGATGAATGTGTTGAGAGTGTAGTCTTTCTGTATCGGATGTTACAAATCAAATAGTGCAGCATTTGACCGTTGATATCAGCATGATGTAAATTGGGTACCATTCGTGATCCAGAAAGGTAGATAAGTACATCGATTTGTCACGAAAACAGTACAAAGTTGTTTACTGAATCTTGATTTATGATTGGATTCGAGAAAATACGATTTTGGGTGTTATAAAATTTGTCCTTTGATTTTAGAATGAGGAATCATCATATAAAAGTTGATCACTACAAGAATTTTTTTGAATAAAGACCACTGTGGTGGTTGCAATGTGGTCTGAATAGTCTATTTTCGACCACTTTGCGACCAATACTGGTGAGCGCTTTAATATGGTCGAAAGTAACTAAAAATGGTCACAAATTTGCAACGCATTTTCGACCACATGTATTTTAGACTGATTTGCGACTATTTTATTTTAGTATTCAACGATTTTGCGACATGTTAATTTAGAGATGTTTTTGACCAAATTCATATTAGATTGAATTACAATCGAATAAAGACCACTTTAATTCAGACCCAACAGCGATTACCAGCGGCAGCGGCAACGGACCACTGGCGGGATAACGGAGGCAGGGGCCAAGCTGGACTGCCGACTAGCGTGAACCAACCGATCGATCTTCGGTGAATCGGTGATTTAGTGGAATATCGTGAAAACAGTTTACCCAATCAAGAACTCAGGTAATCATTTCATTTTTTCTAATACTAACAAAGGAAATTAATGTTTCCGAACAAAATTTGGCTACAATATGAGTGTGAATAACGTTATTCCTTTGTCTCCACATTCAGAAGATGATAGAAATAAGTGGTAGTTTTCCTTAAAAGTTGTCGGTGCTACGAGACTACTACGTTCCTTATAATCCAACTCAACAACTCATTCCAATAGAGTAGAAAACGTGACCAATTCTGCTTAAGAGCGACATCCCATACACGCCTAGCAAAATCGCACCACAGAAATAAAGCTTACACGTTTTACAATCAAATATCATTATCAACAACAACCCTTTCACTTAATTATGTCAAAATTTGTGGAAGATTAAACAGCCGCGTATTGCATTCGTACGTTGTATGTAATTAATTCCTTAAAAAGACAGCCATTTGTTTCTCAAACCTACCATGCATTCCTTTTAATTATCACGTAATAAAGCAAAACCATTCTTAATTATTACATCATTATTCACATAATATCAAGTATGTGTTACCATACCAAACCAAAACATATATTTTTATCAACAATCAAATTGTCTACACAACCCTGACACCAAAAATGAATTTTTTACAAAATGGTTGCTCCATATTGATTTGTAGGAAAAAAATATATACACATTGATATGATCACCTACCCATTATAATTGCTCGTGAAGTCTCAATTAATATGATTATGGGAAAGCTTTAATTTCGGTGAATCGGTGATTTAGTGGAATATCGTGAAAACAGTTTACCCAATCAAGAACTCAGGTAATCAATTCATTTTTTCTAATACTAACAAAGGAAATTAATGTTTCCGAACAAAATTTGGCTACAATATGAGTGTGAATAACGTTATTCCTTTGTCTCCACATTCAGAAGATGATAGAAATAAGTGGTAGTTTTCCTTAAAAGTTGTCGGTGCTACGAGACTACTACGTTCCTTATAATCCAACTCAACAACTCATTCCAATAGAGTAGAAAACGTGACCAATTCTGCTTAAGAGCAACATCCCATAACACGTCTTGCAAAATTGCACCACAAAAATAAAGCTTACACGTTTTACAATCAAATATCATTATCAACAACCCTTTCACTTACTTATGTCAAAATTTGTGGAAGATTAAACAGCCGCGTATTGCATTCGTACGTTGTATGTAATTAATTACTTAAAAAGACAGCCATTTGTTTCTCAAACCTACCATGCATTCCTTTTAATTATCACGTAATAAAGCAAAACCATTCTTAATTATTACATCATTATTCACATAATATCAAGTATGTGTTACCATACCAAACCAAAACATATATTTTTATCAACAATCAAATTGTCTACACAACCCTGACACCAAAAATGAAATTTTTACAAAATGGTTGCTCCATATTGATTTGTAGGAAAAAAATATATACACATTGATAATGATCACCTACCCATTATAATTGCTCGTGAAGTCTCAATTAATATGATTATGGGAAAGCTTTAATTTCGGTGAATCGGTGATTTAGTGGAATATCGTGAAAACAGTTTACCCAATCAAGAACTCAGGTAATCATTTCATTTTTTCTAATACTAACAAAGGAAATTAATGTTTCCGAACAAAATTTGGCTACAATATGAGTGTGAATAACGTTATTCCTTTGTCTCCACATTCAGAAGATGATAGAAATAAGTGGTAGTTTTCCTTAAAAGTTGTCGGTGCTACGAGACTACTACGTTCCTTATAATCCAACTCAACAACTCATTCCAATAGAGTAGAAAACGTGACCAATTCTGCTTAAGAGCGACATCCCATACACGCCTAGCAAAATCGCACCACAGAAATAAAGCTTACACGTTTTACAATCAAATATCATTATCAACAACAACCCTTTCACTTAATTATGTCAAAATTTGTGGAAGATTAAACAGCCGCGTATTGCATTCGTACGTTGTATGTAATTAATTCCTTAAAAAGACAGCCATTTGTTTCTCAAACCTACCATGCATTCCTTTTAATTATCACGTAATAAAGCAAAACCATTCTTAATTATTACATCATTATTCACATAATATCAAGTATGTGTTACCATACCAAACCAAAACATATATTTTTATCAACAATCAAATTGTCTACACAACCCTGACACCAAAAATGAATTTTTTACAAAATGGTTGCTCCATATTGATTTGTAGGAAAAAAATATATACACATTGATATGATCACCTACCCATTATAATTGCTCGTGAAGTCTCAATTAATATGATTATGGGAAAGCTTTAATTATGATCACCTACCCATTATAATTGCTCGTGAAGTCTCAATTAATATGATTATGGGAAAGCTTTAATTTTGAGTTGTAAAAACAGTTAGACCATGACCTTTTTATATTTAATAAGCGAGGGAGATGGATCTTTTTTTCACCCTTCTCCTTAGCTTTCCCTACAAGAAACCCAACACTCTTAAATCCCTCCTTCCTCACTGTTCAGTGACAATGGATATAGAACCATTCTGTAATGAAAACCTTCAGGCTGAGACGGAAACAAAGGAGGAGATGAAAAAGGAATCAGTGTCATTGATGGGTTTGTTTAGCGCAGCTGATAAAGTTGATTACTTTCTGATGTTGTTAGGTGGTTTAGGTGCTTGTATTCATGGCGCTACGCTTCCTGTCTTCTTCATTTTGTTTGGGAAATTGCTTGATTCTCTTGGGAATCTTTCTACAAATCCTAAAGCTATATCTTCCCATGTTTCACAGGTTTCTACAGAAACTACTCTAAGTCTCTCTTTTAATTTCTGGTCATAAATTCATAATAATTTGGTGCTTTGTCTTTTCAAGAATGCTCTGTACTTGGTCTACTTGGGATTGGTCAATTTGGTATCAGCTTGGATAGGTATGTTTGTATAAACTACTATACTGATCAGTTTCTTTAGGTCAGTCCTTTTTCATGTTTTAGTTGGAATGATTTAATGGCAGGAGTTGCTTGCTGGATGCAAACAGGAGAAAGACAAACAGCGCGATTGCGTATAAATTATCTCAAATCGATCTTAGCAAAAGACATTACTTTTTTTGATATTGAAGCTAGAGATTCAAATCTCACTTTTCACATTTCGAGTGATGCTATCTTGGTTCAAGATGCAATTGGAGACAAGGTACTTTTTTCTAAATTTATCGGAAAAAAAAAGTGTAACTGATGAAATGTTTTCTTCTGTTTCAGACAGGACATGTTTTGCGGTATTTGTCTCAGTTCACAATTGGAGACAAGGTACTTTTTTCTAAATTTATCGGAAAAAAAAAGTGTAACTGATGAAATGTTTTCTTCTGTTTCAGACAGGACATGTTTTGCGGTATTTGTCTCAGTTCATCGTTGGATTTGTCGTCGGTTTTTTGTCGGTATGGCAACTTACGCTGCTCACATTAGCAGTGGTTCCTTTAATAGCAATTGCAGGAGGAGGGTATACTATAATCATGTCCACAATCTCAGAGAAGAGCGAAGCTGCTTATGCTGATGCAGGAAAGGTGGCACAAGAGGTTTGTCTATACACTGAGACTGAAATTTTGTTCAAAAAGTTAGATTAATCCTACAAAAACATAACTTTCTACGAGTCTTCAGGTTATGTCACAGGTGAGAACAGTATATGCATTTGTAGGAGAAGAGAAAGCTATAAGATCCTATTCAAATTCTCTCAAGAAAG
Organism: Physaria fendleri; assembly: GCA_036630335.1. NCBI lineage: Eukaryota > Viridiplantae > Streptophyta > Magnoliopsida > Brassicales > Brassicaceae > Physaria > Physaria fendleri. Next base: position 12,986,258 of record CM071720.1, on the reverse strand, counting down.
CTTTAAAACTCGGTAAAAGAAGCGGTCTTGCTAAAGGTCTTGGAGTTGGATTGACATATAGCCTCTTGTTCTGTTCTTGGGCTTTGCTTTTGTGGTATGCAAGTATTCTTGTACGCCATGGCAAAACCAATGGCGCAAAAGCCTTCACAACCATCCTCAATGTCATTTTTAGCGGATTGTAAGTCCTAAATCTTAAAGTTTCTGCTTGATATATTGCATAAATACTAATCATTTGATGCATTTTCAGCGCCTTAGGTCAAGCCGCGCCTAGCTTATCTGCCATTTCCAAAGGCAGAGTAGCTGCTGCAAATATCTTAGGAATGACAGGGAACAACAATCTTGAAAGTTTTGAGAGATTAGATGAAGGAGAAACATTGCAAAATGTAGTTGGGAAAATTGAGTTTCATCAAGTGTCTTTCGCATATCCTTCGAGACCAAACATGGTTTTTGAGAATCTTAGTTTCACAATACATTCAGGCAAGACTGTTGCATTTGTCGGTCCAAGCGGAACGGGGAAAAGCACAATCATATCAATGATTCAACGTTTCTATGAACCTAAGTCAGGGGAGATTCTCTTGGATGGAAATAACATCAAGAGCCTGAAGCTTAAATGGTTGAGAGAACAGATGGGATTAGTAAGTCAGGAACCAGCATTATTCGCCACGACCATAGCTTCCAATATACTTCTCGGTATAGAGAATGCTAGTATGGATCAGATCATAGAAGCTGCTAAAGCAGCCAATGCAGATTCTTTTATTAAATCATTACCCAATGGTTACAATACTCAGGTAAATTACCCTAATTTGCATACTCAGCTTCTTATATCTTCATTTTCTTATTGGTTAAACCATTCTAATAGGTTGGAGAAGGAGGAACTCAGCTTTCAGGAGGACAAAAACAGAGGATCGCAATCGCTAGAGCGGTTTTAAGAAATCCGAAGATATTACTTTTGGATGAAGCTACTAGCGCTCTTGATACCGAATCAGAGAAGATTGTTCAGCAAGCAATTGAAAATGTGATGATAAAAAGAACAACAATCGTCATTGCACACAGATTATCCACAATTCGAAATGTTGACAAGATTGTTGTATTGAGAAATGGTCATATTATGGAAACAGGTAGCCATTCAGAACTGATATCAAGAGGAGGAGATTATGCCACTCTTGTGAATTGCCAAGAGGCGGAACCTCAAGAAAATTCGAGATCAATTATGTCTGAAACTTGTGGATCTCCTAGTTCCAGAAGAGTGTCTAGCTCAAGGAGGACTTCAAGCTTCAGGAAAGATCAAGAGAAGGCTGAAGAAGATTCAAATGGCGAAAATTCAAGATCATCATCAGTGATATGGGAACTGATAAAGCTGAATTCTCCGGAATGGCCATATGCATTACTTGGCTCCATTGGTGCAGTTCTTGCTGGAACACAAACTCCATTATTCTCAATGGGGATTGCGTATGTGTTAACTGCATTTTATTCGCCTGTTCATTACGAGATCAAGCGCGATGTGGATAAGGTTGCTATTATATTTGCTGGAGTTGCAATAGTAGCAACTCCTATATATCTCCTCCAACATTACTTCTATACACTTATGGGAGAGCGTCTTACTTCTAGGGTTCGCTTATCCTTGTTCTCAGGTAAACGCAGTAAGTTCAAACTTCCTTGTTTTGGGATCAGTTTAGTAATGTGTATTTTTACAACACTTGCAGCCATTCTTTCTAACGAGATTGGGTGGTTTGATCTGGATGAAAACAACACTGGCTCACTCACTTCAATCTTAGCTGCTGATGCAACCTTGGTGAGGAGTGCTCTAGCGGATCGCCTCTCCACAATAGTTCAAAACCTGTCTCTTACAGTCACAGCATTAGGACTTGCCTTTTACTACAGTTGGCGTGTTGCAGCTGTTGTAACTGCTTGTTTTCCTCTTCTCATTGCGGCTTCACTTACAGAGGTAACTCAAAGCCAAAGATCCTCACAACTATAATATGAATCTGGAAACTGAATGAGCTTCAATGTTGTGTGTTCCAGCAACTGTTTTTAAAAGGCTTAGGAGGAGATTACTCAAGGGCTTACGCTAAAGCAACTTCAGTGGCACGTGAAGCGATCACAAATATAAGAACTGTCGCTGCGTTTGGTGCTGAGAAACAGATCTCCGAACAGTTTACTTGTGAGCTAAGAAAACCTACTAAAAATGCGTTTGTCAGAGGTCATATCTCTGGATTTGGATACGGATTGTCTCAGTGTCTCGCGTTCTCTTCCTACGCTCTTGGTCTCTGGTACGTATCGGTTTTGATTAAGCGCAAGGAGACGAGTTTTGCAGATAGTATCAAATCTTTCATGGTGATGATCGTTACGGCCTTCTCAGTAGCAGAAACACTTGCTTTGACCCCAGATATCGTGAAGGGCACGCAGGCACTCGGATCCGTTTTTAGGGTTTTACATAGAGAGACTGAGATACCTCCAGACGAGCCTAACTCAAGATTGGTCACTCAGATCAAAGGAGATATAGAGTTTAGAAACGTCAGCTTTTCGTATCCAACAAGAACCGAAATACCCATTTTCCAAAACCTAAACCTTCGAGTTTCGGCCGGGAAAAGTCTTGCAGTCGTTGGACCTAGTGGTTCGGGAAAGAGCACAATGATCGGACTGATCATGAGATTCTACGATCCAAACAATGGAACTCTCTACATCGATGGGCAACACATAAAATCCCTAAACCTTCGTAGCTTGCGGAAGAAGCTAGCATTAGTCCAGCAAGAACCAGCTCTATTTTCAACAACCATATACGAGAACATCAAGTATGGGAACGAAAACGCGTCAGAGGCAGAGATCATCGAAGCCGCAAAAACCGCAAACGTGCATGAATTCATAAGCAGGATGGAAGACGGGTACAAGACCCACGTAGGTGATAAGGGAGTGCAGTTATCAGGTGGTCAGAAACAGAGAGTAGCTATCGCTAGGGCGGTTCTAAAGGATCCTTCAGTTCTTCTTCTTGATGAGGCAACGAGTGCTTTGGACACGAGCTCGGAGAAACTAGTCCAAGAGGCATTAGACAAGCTGATGAAGGGACGAACCACAGTGTTGGTGGCTCATAGGCTCTCTACCATAAGAAAAGCAGACATGATTGTTGTGTTGAACAAAGGAAGAGTTGTGGAGAAGGGAAGTCATAGAGAGCTTGTTTCCATACCTAATGGGTTTTATAAGCAGTTGACGAGTCTTCAAGAAGTGGTGTGACTTATGATCTTTAAGTGTCTTTTGCCTTTTTTTCTCATAACTTATATACACACACACACACACACACACACTGTATCTACAAGCATATTTACCTCTCTCTCTTGCTCTTGGATTGAAAGCTTAGCATTATTATCTCAACTTCAACGCCTTCTCTATCAACTGCTTTTCAATCTTGCTACCTAAAACTCGAGTGATTTCAGCTCAAGCCACGAAAATGAATTTAGGAGATTATGAAAACATATAAATGAAGTCATACTGAGTCAATGAACCTGGAAACTCTTTCTGCTTTCTCTTCTTGTAGATTTGTCAAGAGCTGTGTTATTAGTATTGTTGTATCCTATAGGACTTGCACTTCCAAATACACCATTGAGCTTCTATTTGAGATTCGCTGAACAAACAACAAGAAATTACTAGTAAAAAGATGAAAGTGGTCATATCATTGATGGAGTCTTCGTAAATCATGAATTTTTCATTTTTTGTTTCCAAATTCCAGTTCATTAGTGTACTATATGGTATATAACAAAATGTTTATGAGAAAATAAGTATCATACATAATATAAACAATCCATATAGCCATACATTATGAGAAAATAAGTATCATACATAATATAAACAATCCATATAGCCATACAATGATACAAAGGAATTTTGGTCTTAGCTTTGGTGGTTATATCTGATCAAAAATTAGATTTTGATGACAACTATTGAAGGAGTTTGAAACATGGGTTGTCTTTGGCCTTAATCTTTGAATTTTCACTTGTTTTTTCTTTTAGTCAAGATGTTTATGAATCTGTGCAAATATATTACCGTTTACTTAGCTGGTGACTTGGAGGAGTATTATTTGAGAAATTGGAGAAATTTGGGATGTTTAATGTTTTGTTCTGTTTGCACGAATCATATTATGAATCATGAGATTATAATCATCGTCAATGTCATTATATCTTGAGAATAGATAGCAAGAGGAGGGTAATGTGATGTACAATTTAAAATAACATTTTTATGCTTTTGAATATACAGGTAAAAACGAAGTGTATTTTGGGACGTATCTATAAATATATTTGCTAAATTTTGATATATTTTCAATTATTCAAAAAATTACTTAAAATTAATTTTCATTAAGAAGAATATAAAAGTTATCAAATATGAATACAATCATGTATCGAAACAAACAAAGAAATAGAATTGAATCATACTAAGCATAATCCAAAAGTTCATGTCCATGGATAATTCCAAATGGACGTGTGTCCAAATAGACGTGGACACAAGTGGACGTGGACACTTACGGATGTGGACAATATCGTCCATAAATAAAAATGTTCATTTAGACATGGACAATTGGACATGGACATTATATTTTGACAACCTTAGTTTTTACTGTCCTTCTCATCATATCTTATGTGCATTGTTGTATGACAATTGTTACTACTGCTCCAAGTATTTTCTTATATCCTTAGTCCTCACTTTACAGTTTTGTTTTATCTTTAAGAAATTTAAAATTTGGATTAATGATTTTTCATAAATAAAATACTTAAGGTTCTGGAATAAAGCGAATGGAAATTATAATAATTTTATAATATAATCAGCTGTAATTCTTTTAAATCCTAAATTATAATAATATTTTCAAGAAATTTGGGATGTTTAATGTTTTGTTCTGTTTGCACGAATCATATTATGAATCATGAGATTATAATCATCGTCAATGTCATTATATCTTGAGAATAGATAGCAAGAGGAGGGTAATGTGATGTACAATTTAAAATAACATTTTTATGCTTTTGAATATACAGGTAAAAACGAAGTGTATTTTGGGACGTATCTATAAATATATTTGCTAAATTTTGATATATTTTCAATTATTCAAAAAATTACTTAAAATTAATTTTCATTAAGAAGAATATAAAAGTTATCAAATATGAATACAATCATGTATCGAAACAAACAAAGAAATAGAATTGAATCATACTAAGCATAATCCAAAAGTTCATGTCCATGGATAATTCCAAATGGACGTGTGTCCAAATAGACGTGGACACAAGTGGACGTGGACACTTACGGATGTGGACAATATCGTCCATAAATAAAAATGTTCATTTAGACATGGACAATTGGACATGGACATTATATTTTGACAACCTTAGTTTTTACTGTCCTTCTCATCATATCTTATGTGCATTGTTGTATGACAATTGTTACTACTGCTCCAAGTATTTTCTTATATCCTTAGTCCTCACTTTACAGTTTTGTTTTATCTTTAAGAAATTTAAAATTTGGATTAATGATTTTTCATAAATAAAATACTTAAGGTTCTGGAATAAAGCGAATGGAAATTATAATAATTTTATAATATAATCAGCTGTAATTCTTTTAAATCCTAAATTATAATAATATTTTCAAATATCTTAGTTCATTACTTTTTGTATGGATCATGGTTTTTCTTATGGCATTTGTACTCCTGATGCACGTTGTTGACAGCTGTATTTCTATTTTTAAATCCTAAATTATAATAATTTTCTCAAATATATTGGCATTTGCTTCAAACATAACACAAATTATTTTACCAAATCCCAATTATTTTCATATGCATATATAATCAAAGATTGTTTTGTTGTGGTGTATGCAAAGATGGAGTAGATCATGGACAACATATGGGCCTCATTAACTCTCGGCCCAATTAAATATTTATTTTTAATTTAGCAAGTAAATACTAAAATTAACTTAGGTGTTCGTCTTTGATGAAAGCGGCCATTGAAGCGCCACGAAGTCTCTTTCTTGTTTCTCTATTATCTTAGAACTATTCGTTGCAATTCCATTCTCAGCTTCAATGTTATCAATACGAGCTCAATTCGCCTAATCAAACTTTTCTGTATGCTTACCTATACACGCAAGCAATCGCGGATCTCAATTTTAGGTTTTTGCGATTCCGATTTAGGTTTGATCGGTTGAAAAAATCCGATGGTGGATCACTATCAGGTTCTAGGCGTCAATAGAAACGCGACGAAGAAAGAGGTTAAGGATTCCGATGGTGGATCACTATCAGGTTCTAGGCGTCAATAGAAACGCGACGAAGAAAGAGGTTAAGGATGCGTTTCGGAGATTGGCGATAAAATATCATCCGGATAAGCACGCACACTCTCCGGAGCACGTTCAGAGAAACGCAACCATGCGGTTTAAGCTTGTATCGGAGGCGTACGAAGTTTTGAACGATGATTTGAAACGCTCGTCTTATAACGCTGCTAGCGATTCCGAACCCTTTCGCCGTACAAGCGGTTCGTATAGTAATCCGTATGGTAATCGTGGTGGCCGAGCGTATGGTTACGGTTATGGGTACTCCGGGAGTAATCGTCAGACCTCCAGTTTCAGCAGCGGATTTGAGTCGACGTTTCGTTTCTTGACTACGCGTGCGTTTCTTCTGAATCTCGCATTAGCTGGGTATGTAACAATTGTTTTTGCGTAGTGTATTGTTAGATTGGTAATTTGGTATCTTAGTATTTCAATGTAGTTGGCTAATTCCTTATGAGAGAGTACTCATCGATAATCGATTAGAATGTGTTGGTACTAAAAATTTTGGTACACGGTTCCTTAAATTTGATTTCTTTATAATGTTCATTTTCAACTAAAGAAATTGGTTTACTATGGATTGGAGATTCTTATTTCACCTAAGTGCTTGTGATGAATTTGCTGGCTGCTTCTTAGTGATGATCTTATTGGTCTGCTGAATGTTGTATATTAAACTCCAAGTGGGTCTCGTATCTTTGTTTTCCAGTGGTCTGTACTTTGCGTTTGCTGCAATTGATACAAGTGGAGAAACACTATGGAAAATGCGTAACTCAGGGGTAAGTACGCGTTTGCTGCAATTGATACAAGTGGAGAAACACTATGGAAAATGCGTAACTCAGGGGTAAGTACTGTATCCTAATGAGTAGTGAATGTTTTGGTGATATTGCAATTATCCTGTGCTATGCAAACAATTTAACTGGGCTTTTCCAGTTGTTGGAATTACAAAAATATATCATATTTCCAGTTGTTGGAATTACAAAAATATATCATATTGAAAGCTCTTGTAAACTAAATGTAGTTGATGATTATCTTGTCACATCTAATCTTGTGGCCATAAGTGTAATTAGAATGAATGCAAAGAAATATAGGAATCTAAATAGCTTTAGAAATGTGAGAGAAGGAGAAGTTGTTCGAACCATTGTCTGCATGGTTGTGTACCGAGAATGAATAGTAACATATATTTGAAACCGTTTATGACAGCCTTCTTTTGTCTCCGGGTTAGGGTATGAAAGGTACTACAGTGCACACTGTTAATTGATAACCAGTGATCAGTTATTCATATCATTAAGATAGAGAAAATGTATCTTGTTAGAAAATTTCGCTTCTCATTACTGCGAATAGGAATGGATAGTCTCAAAATTCCATTAACGGAAAAACAGGGACATGTACATCTCTGTTTGTTGACATCGTTGCCTCTTACTGATTGGTTATATATTTTCCTTCATCTGTGGTTCCACCACATCTAATACATTTGCATATATTTCAGAAATCATTCGAAGAAGCAATGGAATCAATCGAGAAAACAAAGGCACGTAAGGATGAAGGGTGAAATTCGAAGAAGCAATGGAATCAATCGAGAAAACAAAGGCACGTAAGGATGAAGGGTGAAAGAGACGGGACCCAAAAGGTACTACTGTGCCTTTGACTTTTAAGATTTTTCTGCAAGACTGGTGGGTCAATTGATTTGCACTTGTGATTCCAAGTGACCCATTGCGACTTTTCTAGATTTATCATTTTAAATACGAGATGTTCAAATGTCTTAGTGCAAAGTAGATGTAATGTCTATAAATAGGAACTGTAATTCTACTGGTGTCCAGTGCAAGTATAATTATAGAAATGTACCTTTGAGAAGCTGCAAGTATGCACAATTGTATTCGAGTGCTTGATGGCAAATCAAAAATGAGATGTTCTAACAATATTTTGGTTTTATTATCAGTTTAAATGACAACATTATTGGTATTAGTGGTCGTAACGTAACTGATTGTCTTATATTGTATATCAGACATGATATTTTACCCAGCTTTGTGAAATATATTAATGATTATTAAATTGTTTTTCTCTATTTTCAATGGTGAGTAGACTCCGGTACTAGTGCGGATAAAGCACTTTAGCTTCAGATTTTCAATGGTGAGTAGACTCCGGTACTAGTGCGGATAAAGCACTTTAGCTTCAGTTTCCTATACCAAAATTTTGTTTTTATCTCCTTCAAATTAAAGCATAGTTGAAACCTGACCTAAAAAAGCTTAGATGAATATTTTTAAAATAGTTATATTTGTGAGTTATCCTCTACTACATAGTTTTAAAGTCTAACCGAAGACAGATTTGATCCGTTACATCGATAACTATGAAGAAGATTAAATTATTGATAAAGGTGAGTCACATAGTTTTCCATGATTCAAGCGTCGGAAAAGTTGGGTTAGTATCAAACTCCGCGGCTGAGCCACTCGCGTCAACCGCTGCATTTGACGCACCATTACCAGAGAAGGCGTTTGTCACTAGTGCGAGATTCTGCTGGTGATGATTAGTCAAAAATGCCGAGGTATCGAGCATTGGAACAGTTGTAGATCGATCTGCAGGAGCACAAGGCAATTTGTTAACGAGCATAAGCGGCTCAGTCTTGAGAATAGGAATGGAGGAGTCATGGATGTAGTTGGCGCCAGTAACTTGCTGAACCATCTGGCGAAAATTGGAGGGATCCGCAGCTATGAAAGTAGTCTGAGATTTTTTGGAAGCGCGAGATCGACGACGCTTCGTCGGGGATTTAGGAAGAAGGCAGTCACGTTTACGTTTTGAGTGAGAAGCGACGGG
>CM071720.1:12952380-12975967 GCA_036630335.1 Physaria fendleri | reverse complement strand
TTCAGGTAAGACAGCAGTGATTCCTCGGCCCCCACTAATTTTATAATATTTTATTGATTAATGATGGTTAGTGTTTCGTACTTTTGACCTGTCTTGTAATTTTAATATGGAGTATTAAATAATACGAATCAAAACCACCCGAAGGATTTTTTAGAATTTTTTAAAAATAATAAAATAAAATATAGAAAAGGTAAGAGGAACACAGGTTAGCAACTTTGGACTCATCCTATGCTTTCGAAGAAAACGGGAAGACGAAGCAATTGGTAAGTTACATATAGATCAAAAAGAAGAGAGTTTCTGAAGACGAAGACGAAGACGAACCTGCGGTGGATTGATGGAAGGTTCGTGATTTTTTTGTTGTCATAGCTCTCTTTTTTTTGTTCCCGGGTTGAATGAAAACCCTAGTTTTTGCTGATTTTGAATTTGCTTCTCTAGAATTCACATTCAATCCGCACTGGTAATTCGTCTTCGAATCTGTTTTGAGTTTAATTCAATTTGAAAGCTTCGATTCTTCATTCTCATTGCCTGTTCAAGATTTTTTTAGTCGTTCGATCTCTAAGACACTGAAGTACTCTTCTCTCGAACCAATAGATGCAAATAAAATGACAGAATCTCAAATGATTGATTATGTTTCCCAATTTTCTTTGTTACAGGTAAATCTCCAGACCTTGAATCTATCGGGTCTGGTTCAACTACAAAGCGGTCAAATATTTCTAGTCGATCTCGTACCCGAAGAGATTTCCTTAGTAGGTTTACTGATAGTGAACATTTCACAGAAAATCTTGAAGATTGGTTTGCTCTAACGTTGGAAAACTCGGGGAGCAATGGACCGGTCTTTGAGGTTCCTTTTGAGTTGGTTGAGCTTCAAAAGTTTGATTATGCATTGGAAGGGATTTCTTTCCAGCAGCTTACTCGGATGCCTAATGCGGTTTACGCTTCAACTTCTACTTTTGTTGAGGCAGAGGCGTATCTAGCTATAGAGGATTTTCTACATGCGACTGTTAAGAGCTTGTGGGAGGCATTTTGGAGTCAGGATGAGCCAGTTCCTTTCTCTGTTGGTTGTCTATACAATCAGAATCTAAAATTTTATCATGCTGAGAGAGCTTTAGCTATTGGGAAGCTTGAAGGTCTTTCTGCCACAGGTATTTTACTGAAAAATCCTCGACATCCACATGGGAAATGGGATCACATTCTTGAACTTGCTCTTTTAAGGCCTGACATACGAAGCTTTGCACAGGACAGTGATTCTCCGCCTTCCTTACCTGTCTTAGGCGATGCTCTTTTCTATGCTCTCCGTATACTCATTGCAAGGAGTGTTTCCTTACCTGTCTTAGGCGATGCTCTTTTCTATGCTCTCCGTATACTCATTGCAAGGAGTGTGACCCGCTTAGATTTTTCTCAAAGCTCAAACTGCGTCTTCATTCTTCTCGTTGATTCGCAATTTGGAGGTGTTGTAAAAGTCGAAGGGGATGTAAATAGATTGGATTTTGACTTGAACAATGTCTATGAATGTGCAGCAGATTGGATAAAGAACCATTCCAAGATAGCAGTATCACCAGTTGACAGAATATGGAACAAGCTGGGAAATGCCAACTGGAGAGACATTGGTGCTTTACAAGTAATCTTTGCTACTTACCACAGTATAATGCAGTATTTTGGTCCACCCAGGCATTCTATTGAAGACTTAGCTGGAATCCCCGGGGCGACAAATAGATTGTTGTCATACTCCAGTGTCTGGAGGTTCAAACTGTTTTTGCAATCGCTAATTTCTTTTTCCATATCATATTTGATTCCTCGGGGTCCAAAAGTTTGGTCTAGCTCGGATGCAATGGACCCAACCTCTACGTCAGGTTCCACTGGAGCCCAGTCTCTGAAATTGATCATAGGAGATGGGATTCTGGCAAAGAACAACTCAAATAGGTTCTTGAAGAGACCTTTTCCGTAAGGGTTTTCTTTCTTATCATATCGGTACCGGAAATTCTCATAAGTTGTCTGCAAAAATACAGAAGAAGTTAAACAAAACTAATTTGCAAGTGTAATAAAGGGTTAAAGGAACTTGCCTGATTAGTGCATATGAGGTAGAGATGGAATAAAGTAAGGCCACCGACAAACCAGACAACGACGAAGCAGTAGAGGATGAGAACAACAAAGATGAAGTCGTTGGCTATGGTCATTAACATTATCTTGCCGTGTACCTCAAGCATACTGACCCATGAGAAGATAAAGACGTACAAACAGAGAAGTGTTGAAGTTGATATGAAACATATAAAGTACGGATAGTTTCTCTGCAAAAAAAGACCCAACCAAATCACAGATCCTACTTCCACCTTTTTGTCTTGTTTCAAAGAGATTGAAAAGAAAGAAAGTAAAACTTACTAAAGCAATGCATTGGCCAACCCATGGACAATGGTGATCAAATCTTTGGACACAGTTGTTACAAAGTAAAACTTACTAAAGCAATGCATTGGCCAACCCATGGACAATGGTGATCAAATCTTTGGACACAGTTGTTACATATAGAACAGTGAGAAGCGCGAGGAGGACGATAGAGCAAACATGTATCACAAAATTTAACTTTGACAGTATAACCATTCACCATAATATCCTTGGTACGAGGTATCTTTGTATTACCGAGTACTTTGTTGTTAACCCACTCAGTGGATTGAGTGGTCATATCAAGCCCTTCTGCTTCAGGAGCTTCTTTGTTCCTTGGGATAATCCCAGGGTCTCTTGATGATGTTAAGAAGAGAAATGTGAAATCCAAGAGAGTTAGCAAAAGTGCACCCAACATTACAATAGAATGGAACAAAGGATAGCGTTTTCCGATCATAAAAGCCATTCTTATGCTGAAAGTTATTGCAGGACGAATGGAACAAAGGATAGCGTTTTCCGATCATAAAAGCCATTCTTATGCTGAAAGTTATTGCAGGACCTCCGATCATAGCTGTCGTCAGGAGAAGCGAAGCTGCATCTGGACCAAAGATTAGTCTCCCTCCGCAATAAAATCTCTGAAAACAAGACAAGTCAAGCTGATTCAGACATATATATATAGCCAAAGACAAGAAATAAGCACTTCATCATGTCATGTAAGTGATAACCAATATAGAATTCTTGTTGAGATTTGAGGAAGAAGATGGCTTACGTTGTTACCAGGCCAGATTTGGTAAATCCTCTTGGGTTTATGATCTTGAGAAAAATGGCTTACGTTGTTACCAGGCCAGATTTGGTAAATCCTCTTGGGTTTATGATCTTGAGAAAACATGGTGCCATCATCGGAAGGAGCATTATGAACATGACCACTTTTCTTCCTTCCCAACACCATCATCTTCTTCTCCAAGACTCAGAATCAAAGACAGAAACTACCAAAACGTAATCTCCATTTGTCTGCTTCGTCTGTCGTAGTTGTCGCGGCCAGCGAAAGAAACCGGAGATTTCAAATCGCTGCCGCCTGGCTTTTGGCTTCTTTCTTCCTCCTCGTCGCAAACTCTCTTTCTCTTTCTCTCAAATCTCTGTTTTTTTTTCTAATCAAGGTTTGTTTCAAACAATTGTTTCTCTCTCTCCCCATTAAAGCTTTTCCCTCAACCATTGGAAGTGCGTCAACACCAACATCCATTCTCACCTCTGGAACATCCTTAACATAGCATATCTCGCCATCAAAGCAATTTTTCTTACCTTATTTTTGGTAACCTTCCAAAAACCCTAATTTTCATTACTGATCAATCAAAGCAATTTTTCTTACCTTATTTTTGGTAACCTTCCAAAAACCCTAATTTTCATTACTGCTCATGCACGCGACATTTCTGTTTATAATGCAGAGTTTTATATATATATATACTGGAGTAAACATATGGAAGCATAATGGTGCACAGTAGTCTATATATTAGATATGGCTAATTGGCCATATGAGAATTGAGAAAAGGAACCCTTGAAGACAAGTATATATTAAATTGATACATGGTTCTCGAGATGTCACCAAAAAGGCTGGCTAAAATGATAAGACGATTGGTTATCAATAGGTTAAGCATCAATTAATCAAATGAGAATGTGCGTTATCGTGGAGGATTACAACTATGTATATCGTTTAATTAATTGCTAGTATTATGAGACAAGCTAATTAGTTTTCTATAGTTTTGTTCTAAACATTGTTTTGATACAGTTTTTGGTCATGTAATATAGTTTAACATTCATCCAAACAAAAGTATATATTAAATTAAATAAAATTTAACCGTTCAGTTAGCTTAGGACGAACATGCATAAACTATAATTTAATTTTAAAAATCACATAAAAACAATTTTTAAATAAGAGTTTTTGTGAAATGGAGGAAATAACTAAAGCAAATTTTATTTAAAAATTTAACTAAATATGGGAAAAACAAGTTACATATATCTAACTGCATATAAAAAAAAAATTGCTAGCTTACTAATGTAGTAATGTTCAAATGTAATTAGGTAATAAAATCATTATGTGTTTTTTTTTGGGGTCAAACATGTGTTTTAAATGAAAGATTCTTAAAAAAAAAATTGAGTGTAAATGTTAAGAAAATGTAAAGAGAAATTGGTAAGAATTTATGTGACCTCACAGGGCTGATTTGCAATCTGCTTATCATTTCACGAAGGGTTATTTACCTGTTCGTTATTTGGGATTGCCACTGTTACCAAAGAGGATTGGTAAGGATGATTATGCTGTTTTGATAGAGAGGATTCAGACAAAGCTTGGCTATTGGAAGGGTCGGTTCTTGTCTTATGCGGGTCGGGAGCAGTTAGTTCAGCCAGTTATTTATGTTATTATCAATTTCTGGCAAAATTGCTTTTACTTATCAGCAGATTGTCTTAAGGAGTTGGAAAGCCTATGTTCATTTTTCATTTGGCATGGGCCGGATCTTATAGACACATCCGCTAAGATAGCTCGGGACACGGTTTGTTTGCCGAAGAAAGAAGGGGGTCTCGGTTTTCGTAAGTTAAAGGATGTCAATAGGGTTAGTTCTTTGAAGCTAGTGTGGCGGTTGGTATCTTCTTCAAGCTCACTATGGGCTCGTTGGGTTTCATCTTATATTCTGAAGGGACGATAATTTTGGGAAGTTAAGCAATCTACGCTGGGTTCTTGGACTACAAAAAATTACGGAAGCTTCGAGGGGTAGCAAGGAATTTGCACAAGGTGGACATTCGTTCAGGACATGGTAATTCTTTATGGTATGTTGTATGGTGCGACCTTGGGTGTTTTAATTGACATAGTAGGGCATCGGGGAGCGATAGATATGGGAATTACCCTACGAGCTATCGTCGTGGACCATTAGATAGAAGGCGACGTCGTAGGTTCCTGTTTGATATTTATAATCAAATCGAAGAGCAGCTACATAAGGTCTCTGATCGGACTGGTGTGGATATTCATTTGTGGCAACGAAGTGAGGACAAGTACTCGGCTGCTTTTAGTAGTCCTCAGACCTGGAGTTTGATTAAAACGAGGAGCGTTCGAGTCAGGTGGTGGAATATGGTATGGTTTCCTCAAGCAACGCCGAAGTATGCGTTTATATTTTGGTTGGCGTGCTGGAATAGATTGTCGACTATGGATCGTGTACTAGTTTGGAATTCTTCGGTTAATGCAACATGTGTGCTTTGTTATAATTCTCAGGAATCAAGAGATCATCTGTTCTTCGAATGTTCTTTCCCAAAGGATATATGGCTTTCTACAATTTGTAATCTTATGGGAGCTTCGCCTTCTGCGAACTTTAATCAGATTTTCATTGACATTCAGGCAGCTCGGAATGATAGGGTCGTGAATTTTTTGCTTAAGTACTCTCTTCAGGCAGTGGTTTATGCACTATGACTTGAAAAGAATAATCGGCCTTCAGGCAGTGGTTTATGCACTATGACTTGAAAAGAATAATCGGCGTCATGGTCACCTTCCTCGGGATTCGTACTTGATAAAGAAGATAGTTGATAAGGGGATCAGGAATAAGATCTCATCTATGAAGGACCAAGGTTTTATCTGGATGCATAATGGGTTGAAGACTTGGTTCATGCGGTAGCTGTTTGTTGAATGATGCGCAAAGTCGCCTCAATGTTTTACTCTTTCCTTATTAAGGTTTTATAGACCCTCATTAGGTTTTCCTTTTTAAGGTTTTAATGAGGAAGTCTTCATTGTAGTTGCGCTATAGAAATTATTCTGATTTCTATAGTTTTTCAATTCGTTTTATGTCATATGTTAAAACACTTTTGGAAACGTTTTTTTTTTGGTTGAATAAATTTAATATTTATTCAAAAAAAAAGAAAAAAAAAATTTATGTGACCTCTAAGAGTTTCTGTCACTTTTTTTTTCTTTTGTCATGAGTTTCTGTCACTATATATACATAATCAATCTAAACAAAGAATAAGATAAAAAAAAATGTAAAGAGATTTTGCATTAATAAATGGCTATTATCATGAAAAGATTTAGTTGCATTAATTTTTACTAGGGCTGTCAACTGGACGAATTTCCGTGGACAAATATGTGTCCATTAAAATCTGGACAAATATGGACAGTTAAAAGTTGTCCATCACATTTGATGGACGGTCACGGACGGACACTGATTAATTATGGACAAACTGGTAATTGTCCAATGGACAACGAAAGTCCATATGCTATTTCATTTTAATAAAAAAAGTCCATCTGTGATTTGAGATTTTCTAAGTTTCATAGTTAAGTTTACCATTTAACACTTTTCTCATCTTCCAAACGAGTATATATATATATATATTATTTTATTTTTTTTTCTGAAACGGTGTATCAGCAGTCATTCGAAATGCGCAGAGAAAAAGAAAGGTAAACATAATAGAGTTTCTAAGTGTTGGAGACATTTTACAATACATGGAGAAAAATTGCCTGATGGAAAAAATGATGTTAAATGCAACTATTGCAAAAGCCATTTTTTTTCTAGATCTGCAAAGAAGTGGAACAAATACTTTGCTTAGACGTATGAAAAACTGTACTAAAACCCCTGGAAGTAGTTCTAGAAAGATAGATATGATGGTGTTTCGGGAAATGATTGCAATGGCTATAATTGAACATGATTTCCCATATTCGTTCGTTGAGTACAAACGGATTAGAATGGCTTTTTCTTATGCTAATCGTAGTATTCAGTTTTGGAGTAGAAATAATTCAGTTTTGGAGTAGAAATACGGCAGCATCAGATGTCTTAAAGATCTGTGAAAAGGAGAAACAGAATCTTAAGAAAGTCTTGACTGAGATTCCTAGTAGAGTTTGCTTGACAACAGATCTTTGGAGAGCTATAACTACTGAGGGTTATATCTGTTTGACTTTCCATTACATTGATGCTGACTGGAATTTGAATACGAAGATATTGTCTTTCAGTGCATTTCCTCCTCCACATTCTGGTATTGCTATAGCAGTAAAAGAAGATATTGTCTTTCAGTGCATTTCCTCCTCCACATTCTGGTATTGCTATAGCAGTAAAAGTCATGGAATTGTTGAAAGAGTGGGGATTAGAAAAGAAGGTTTTTTCTCTTACAGTAGATAATGCATCTTCCAATGATAGCATGCAAGGTATCTTGAAGAGACAACTACAAAAAGATATGGTTAACAATGGAGAGTTCTTTCATGTCAGATGTTCGGCACATGTTCTGAATCTTATTGTGCAAGATGGGTTAAATGTGATTGGTGGTGCTTTGCAGAAAATCAGAGATAGCGTCAAGTTTGTTAAAGGATCAGAAAGCAGAGAAATTATGTTTCAAAACTGTGTGGAGACAGTTGGAATACAAGCTAAACAAGGTCTAATTTTAGACGTTGTTACTCGTTGGAATTCTACACATAACATGCTTTCTAGAGCTATCAATTTTAAAGAAGCTCTACGCAATCTAGCAGATGTGGAAACGAGTTACACAAGTTTGCCTACTGACTTAGAGTGGAGGAGAGGAGAAATGATATGCGAGTTCCTAAGACCATTTTCTGAAATGACTAATCTAATTTCTGGATCATCTTATCCCACCGCAAGCTTGTATTTTATGCAAGTCTGGAAGATTGAGATGTGGTTGAGATCTCATGAAAGTTCTAAAGATGTGATTATTCGTGAAATGGTGGAAGCTAAGATGTGGTTGAGATCTCATGAAAGTTCTAAAGATGTGATTATTCGTGAAATGGTGGAAGCTATGAAGATGAAGTTTGACAAATATTGGGAAGAGTATAGTGATATACTTGCTATTGCTGCAGTGTTTGATCCAAGGTTGAAGTTTACATTCCTAGAATATTGTTTCACAACCTTGGACTCCTATACTAGTAAGTTTAAGCTGGCTCATGTACGTAGTGAGATGTTTAATCTTTTTGGAGCTTACCAGAAAAATCAGCAAAACACTACACGATTGGAAACTTTACAAGAAGACATTCCACCCGGATGCTGTAAGTGTCAACTTGATAACTTATTTTTTAATGTATGATTCAGAAAGATTCTTAGACATGATTATTGATTTATTTTGTGTATTTTTTCAGGGATTTTATGCTTTTTTTTCTCAAAAAGCTGGTAGTAGTGGAAAATCGCCATTGGACATTTATTTGGACGAGCCATCGCTTGATATGGTTGCCTTCAGAAGTTTAGATGTTTTAACATATTGGAAAGATAACTCAAGCCGTTTTAAAGAGTTATCGAGTATGGCTTGTGATGTTCTTAGTATTCCTATACCATCGCTTGATATGGTTGCCTTCAGAAGTTTAGATGTTTTAACATATTGGAAAGATAACTCAAGCCGTTTTAAAGAGTTATCGAGTATGGCTTGTGATGTTCTTAGTATTCCTATAACAACGGTGGCTTCTGAATCATCATTTAGTATAAAACATGATTACTGACTTGTTTGTGTATTTTTCTTAGGGATTTTATGCTTTTTTTGCTCAAAAGGCTAGTAGTAGTGGAAAATCGCCATTAGATATGTATTTGGACGAGCCAGCGCTTGATATGGTTGCCTTCAGAAATTTAGATATCTTGACATATTGGAAAGATAATTCAAGTCCTTTTAAAGAGTTATCGAGTATGGCATGTGATGTTCTTAGTATTCCTATAACGACGGTGGCTTCTGAATCATCATTGTGATGTTCTTAGTATTCCTATAACGACGGTGGCTTCTGAATCATCATTTAGCATAGGTAGTCGTGTACTTAGTAAGTATAGAAGCTCTCTTCTACCTACAAATGTCCAAGCATTGATTTGTACAAGAAATTGGCTACGTGGATTTCCAGAAATTGGTAATCATTATCTATTGAAACATTTTGAATTTTAAAACTATGATGGATGTTTTAATGATGTTTTGTATTTGCACAGTTGAGGAAAATGAGAAAGAAAATGAGAAAGAAAAAGAAGATGAGAAAAAACATTTTGAATTTTAAAACTATGATGGATGTTTTAATGATGTTTTGTATTTGCACAGTTGAGGAAAATGAGAAAGAAAATGAGAAAGAAAAAGAAGATGAGAAAGAGGATATCTCTGAGCTACTTGCATAGTGAGTGATCGTTTATCATGAACATACAGTATAGTTGTCTGGATTTACAACCTGGTTTCTAAGTCTCTTTCTGCCCAATACCTTCACAGGTGCAAGAACTTTGGAACCAAAGACGAGTATGAAAAGGAGCACTAAAGTATCTTGAATAAATCTTTGATTGGTCTCTTATTTACATAAAAAACTCTTCTATCTCTCCTTTTGAATACCATAGTAATGTGAGCATAATAATATGTAAGGCCTTACCATGTAGATCACATGGAGTCTTCGTAAATCATGAATTTTTCATTTTTTGTTTCCAAATTCCAGTTCATTAGTGTATTATATTGTCTATAAATTATGAGAAAATAAGTATCATACATAATATAAACAATCCATATAGCCATACAATGATAACAAAGGAATTATATTAAATAGTCCAAAAGTTTTTGTCCATTGGACAATTTTAAATGGACGTTTGTCTAATTGGACGTGGACGCATACGGACGTTGACGTTAATGGACGTGGACGATTTTGTCCATGAAGAAAAATTTCCATCTGGACATGGACAATAAGGTTTGATACCTCTAGCTATGAGTTAAAAGGAAAGCCATAAACACAAAGAAATAATAATGAAGCAAGAATCAAGGAAACATGACACTGAAGTTCCTAAGAAGGGGGGTGACTGTAATTAGGAATGAAAAAGATGAGCTTATCCCAACCAGAATTTTTAGTAGATAAGATGTGTTGCCACAATATCATTTTCCTTTTTCATTTTTTCAATCATCAATCAAATGTTTGAAAGACTTGCTAATCACCTTTATTATTGTTTCTTAAATTGTTATTCTGGTTTCTTTCAGATTCCAGTTTACCTGGTTGATCAGAGAAAGATGGCCTTCACATGTCCATACAAGACGTTTGTTTACAAAAGAATGTCTTCGGATTACAAAACAACTCCTTTTTCGGTTTGTTAGTTTTCACCACACCTCGATCAAAACCATTAAATAGAAAATATAAATCCTAATTTATTTTCAAATCTCTTCTTGAAAAGCAACTTCAACAAAAACCTCTTTGTTTCTATCCCTTTTTAAAACTGAGGCAAAGTCTCCTTATTTATAGATAGCAAATGAGTGCGTTAAACCGTTGTAACTCTTCAAAATAAATTCAAAATAACTCTCCACCCAAAAGTATCAAAAAATCTTGCTTTTCCAGATACCTTTTCAAATTGAATCCGGCTATGATTAATAATTTGAACTAAACGAACATTTGAAAACTGGATCTGAATGCAGCATCTCACTACCCAAAACTAACATCACCTTATTACCCCATTAAACTCACTAGGGATTATAGACCCGCACTACGTGCGGGTTTATCTTAAGAATTATTATTTTCTACATAAATTTCGGACGATAAATTAAGAAAATATATCTTAAGAATTATTATTTTCTACGTGACGATAAATTACTATAATATACACATATATATTGACTTATCTAATATTTTATTTTTGTAATAAAGTTTTTTGAATTTAAATTTCAGTTTCATCCTCTGTTTTCGTATGCTTACGATTTGCTTTTGCGGATTTAGAACTCTTTTTCTTCGCCTTGGTTCCTCTGCGGTGCGCATAGGTACTCTTGGTTGCATTCGACTTTCCAAGAACTGTCACTGTTGGATGCAACATTTCTTCTTCCGCTGACACATCCTTTGTTTTATCTATTGCTAATATTGCAGCCTCGTAAACTAAATCATGAACAATGGATTTGAAGAAGAGTATCAGTGGCTTCTTCAAGTGTGAGGCTCTTTGTTTCTTTTCAACCTGAACACTCCACATGTACAGTTGATTCATCTGCAGAGAGCAAAATGCATGTCATACATATAATAAACAATAGAAAAAGCACAGTGAGATGGCACTATCAGATTCAAAACGACTAAATATCTAAAACTCTGCAGACTGGAGTAAAAGAATGTGCCATACTCTTCTCTGCGCAGTCATCTACTGCGTTTAGACTACACACTGACTCTGGAATTTCCTCATGAACCTCTAAACCAGATGTTTCGGTTTCACAACTCTCGCGTGCTATTTCCTAGGCTGTCGTGGTTGATGAACCATGCCTAGGAGAATCATTTCCATCTTTTTCTTGTAGCCTAGATTGATAATAGAGAGAACAGTCATCAGTCACAGGTGATGCTCCTAGTTCTGATGAGCTTCTTACATGTGCCAGCGGTTCTCCAGTCTCCACTTTGCTTATCACAGTATTGGCTACATCAGCTCCATCTTCAGAAGAGTCATAGGCGCTGGATTACGCCCTGCTACAGAACCAACTGCATTGGTGGAAGGACCAGTTGATCCAATGCTTTTTGGCTACATCAGCTCCATCTTCAGAAGAGTCATAGGCACTGGATTACGCCCTGCTACAGAACCAACTGCATTGGTGGAAGGACCAGTTGATCCAATGCTTTCACCAAAATCAGTATATATAACATTGGATTCTGTGCAATCCGAATCTTGGAGTTCATGGTGATATTCTTTGTGAATTTCATCGTGCGTACATGTCATCTGGGTATTACACACTTCAAAACTGTCCTCTGGTATGACATTGCCGGATGACAATGCTGGTGCTCAGGGACTTGGAGTCGGTATCATACCCATGAGTCTCCAAGTCAAGTGTACTACCGCTTCATTTTTTCGTATATGGATTCCCTTTTCTTATAGAGGAGCCGTAATCCCAAGATGAAGATGCTGAAGCAGTTTCTGTGGAGCTTCTAAGACTAATACTTCTATCCCTTGAATAAGAAAAGCCCTCATATGATCAAATAAAACAACTGGAGCTATTAGATTGAGTAATGAATGACTTCATACTGACGGATCTCTTTACAAGTAAAAGAACGGCTCCACCTTCTGAAGGACCAATCTTCCCATCATGATGCTTATCAGAAAGCTGAGTTTGAGTATCTTTTGTGCCTATACTCAATAGACCACAGCCAGCGGAAGACTAAGTTCGAAAGCTGAGTTTGAGTATCTTTTGTGCCTATACTCAATAGACCACAGCCAGCGGAAGACTAAGTTCCATCCTGCTGAGCCTATCCACATTTTGCTCTTCCAAAGCCCTTGAAATAGAGCTCGTGCAGATGATATTGGTCTTGTTTGTCGTAATTATCACGCTGTTTAATGTTTTCTTGTGCTTCCACGGTTTCTGCCTCAATCATAACATCAGGCAGCGATTCTATCACATTAATCACGGGACCTTTTTCAACATACGACTTCTTTTCATCGAAGATTTCCTGAGACTGCTTTGGGGAATTTTCATCAAGAGATCTTGTTATTCTATGGGAATCTGTTTCAATGAGTTTATATTCGTCCTTGCACTCGAGACAAATACTTATCTCACTTCTGGTTGCTTCAGTGGCATGATAGTGGGAACCACATCTACTACAAACCTCAATAGTTTCATTGCCTACATGAAGACTCCCATGAGTCGAACTGTTTTCAACATCAAAAATATGGTGCTAGAGCTCCTCGTTTAAGCAAGACTCGCACTCAACAGCATAACCTTGATCCATGCCACCATGCTGCTCATTGAAAGAACTCTCATGACTTTCATGTCTACTACCTTCATTTGATAAATCTACCATGCCAAAGGCAGTAATTTCGCCATGGTTATCAGGATATGCCAAATTTTCAAATAAAGATTGGAATACAGGGATTGGATCATTCCCTTTAATATCAGGCATGAATCCTGTATCTTGGCCAGAACTTGAGACTCTCTCCCCAGAGTTGCAGTAGAATGTCTTCTTAACATTATGTGATGGTAAGACGAACTACCTTTCCCAGAATAAATGCTAGTGCTAGGAAGGCTAGAAGCAAGAGGCCTAAACATGCTACCAATTTAGATATGAATGCTACCAATCATAGTCATTCTTATCTCCCTCGCCTCTCAGCAATCTACTACTCTCTCCTTGAACAGGATGGTGAACTCTGAAAAGTGCTTCAATTTTGTAGCTGAAGATAAATGTCCAAAATACAAGGAAAATATTTAAGGATCATGGTAAGAGTAACACAGATAACTGATGAAACAATATAAGCCAGTGAAAGAAACTTACAAAACACATCTTCGAGATCATCATATGACCGAAGTAAGAAACTAGCTCTTTCTTTATCTTGCATCTCACTAAAAAACGTAAGATCATCGTCTTCATCTCTGAATAGTATCCCATTTTCAATGATGTGCCCTCGTCTGTGTCTCTTCCCATGAAGTTCACTGCCAGGGGAGCATCTCAATGCCGGGGAAGGAGGCATCCCCATTGTCCTAACTACTAAAAAGACCGCTATCCAAGTAGACCACAATTAGCTTATCCCAATAGTCTTTGTGATCACATATGAATCCCAACAAATTAAACTCAACAGTCTTACACTGAACCACCTAAAAAGTAGACATTTAACTGAAGTTAAATTGACAGATGGGATCAGCTTGTAAAGAAAGAAAGTCAAATCTTGGCACAGAGCCCAGAAGCATGACCTAAAGACCCTAAATTTTTTCACAATATAACAACAACACAGTAACAGAGTAAGATTGTTGTAGAAGAGTAACCTTATCCTTCATTCACTAGCTCAAACTGCAATTGGAGCGAGCCAATTTGTCAGAAGCTTAAAACTTTGAACAAAAATTAAGCAGAAGCCACTTCAGATAAAAAGAAAGATCTCAACGTGTAAGGAAACCCAGGTCCTCAAAGGCCGAATCTAGAGAAAAAGGTTCCGAACAGAGACCTAAATGAAATCGATTCCATTCCCAAACGGAATTTTTTCGCGCAATTTCCTCTATCTCTCTTTCTTCGAAAATGTGAAAATTCGTTGTAGCATTTACTTTGCTTCCTCTGAAAGAACCACCAAAATCTTCAATTCATTGCCCTCTCTTAAGTTTCTGTAAAACTATCAGATTTGCTTCTTACCACAGCAACATAGCTGCTTCTCTCTCTCTCTCTCTGCCTTTTTCTCTTGCTTCTCTCTCTAAATTCTTCAGACTTCTCTTTGGGGTTTTTGTGTTTATGTGATCACTCTGGTTAAACTGCTTGACTTGTGACTTGTGACTTGTGACTTGTGACTTGACTTGTGAGATTTGGAATGCAGAGGAAATCAATAGCTACTTCTGATAACTTTTTTTTTTTCAAATTTTTTTTTTTTTGCTAGTACTAGTTTTGTTTATTAATAAATCTGTAGGCTATAAGGCATTGTGGTAGTCGGTTGGTGAAGTTGGAGAGTCGTGTAGATGGCCAATTTAGACGGCTAAAGAGCTTGTCAAATGTCAACTTTTTTTTTTTTTGTAGCTCTTGAGATTTGTAATCTTATCTTCTGATTAGGCCAAAATGTATTTTGGCCTAAATAAAAAGTAATAATAAGTCAAATGTATTTTTTTTTTCTCGGTAATAGTTTTATTTATTAAAAAAACATCTGGGCTAAGAGTTTTACAAGAGTCTGAAAATACATTGAAACTCAAAACAACATAAATTCTAGAAGCTGTTCGAAATCTATGTTCAATGTAACACTTGTCTCATGCTGGACATTGTGGTCGTCGGGTTGGTGAAGTCATAGAGTCGTGTAGATTGTCGATTTAGACGTCGAAAGAGACAAACCGTCGTTTGGTGATAAACGCAGCTTCCATAATCTCAGGTATAGCGCCTCGCTTTTATGGAGACGAAACCTTGGGGTATCAAGAGAAGACTGTGGTGGTGAAGGGCTAAATGGTTGACCACGATAGCAATGAAATAGTTTTATTTATTAAAAAAACATCTGGGCTAAGAGTTTTACAAGAGTCTGAAAATACATTGAAACTCAAAACAACATAAATTCTAGAAGCTGTTCGAAATCTATGTTCAATGTAACACTTGTCTCATGCTGGACATTGTGGTCGTCGGGTTGGTGAAGTCATAGAGTCGTGTAGATTGTCGATTTAGACGTCGAAAGAGACAAACCGTCGTTTGGTGATAAACGCAGCTTCCATAATCTCAGGTATAGCGCCTCGCTTTTATGGAGACGAAACCTTGGGGTATCAAGAGAAGACTGTGGTGGTGAAGGGCTAAATGGTTGACCACGATAGCAATGATGAAGGGCTAAATGGTTGACCACGATAGCAATGAGGCAAGGACTCCGGTAGTTCATCAGTTTAGTATAACCCCAGCATACATGAAAAACTGAAAACTAAACAGAAAAGTAGATTAAAACTCCAATTGATTTATAATGTCAGGACTAACCAGATCTAAAGCCCTTTAAGATGGTTACCACGCTTTGCGGCTTCTACAATGAAATCATCCTCATCCAGATCTGAAGCTTCTAGATCTGGAACCGACGGCGCTCGATCTCTTCACCGTTCCATCTCCTAGATACAAGAGAAACCCTAGAGAGACCCTAGAGAAACAAGAGAACGAAATCCAGAAACATCAACAAACACGAGAGACCCTAGAGAAACAAGAGAACGAAATCCAGAAACATCAACAAACACGTAGGACTGAGATCTAGAGAGATTACCAACAAAATCAATGCGGGAGGAGACAGAAAACTGCTCTTATTTGAAAAAGGTAAAAGATGAAAAAAATAAGGAAAATAAACAAAGAAAATGAGAGAAGAAAGCCCTCCCCGACGGCAGTGGTGAAGACCGAGCCGCCGGAGAGGCAAGGAAGAACTAGGATTTGCTTTAGTGGTGGTGGAGATAGAAAGGAGAAGAAAGAGGAGAGAGGTAGAAATGTCTAAGAAATGGTTGACTCATACATTTTTTATTTATTTTATTTCCAGTAATTTTATTGAAATGTCTAACTAATTATTGCCTTACAAATTGGACGTTGACTTTTTTGTGAAGTAACTAATTGGGAGTTGACCAAACAAAAATAAAAAATACATGTGTTGTGAACTTGTTCTTAGATAATGTCTTCTTCTTTAACATAGATAAAAAAAAATTATATATCAAGTCTCTGTCTTATTTATTTTTATTTTTATATAATTTCAGAATAAAGATATGAAAAGTGAAAAGCCAATTTTAGTATCAAAAAGATAAAAAAAAAATATGTCAAAAAAAAAATTTAATCTAACCTTATTCATTATAATAAGATATGAAAAGCCAATTTTAGTAAAATAAAGATACTATTCTGGTCAATTTTTTCTTGGTTTAAGTCAAAATATGAATAAATAGTAATAATAATATTGAGATTTTTTAACACAAAAAGTAAAATAATATCGGTTGAATATCAAAACTTTTATTTAATAGTTGTTGATATCATTTTTACACATATACAAACAAATGTATATATAAAGAAAGTTATAAGGAACCACCATAATTAAGTAAATAATATGATGTGGATTCAAAGATTTTTTTTTCTCAAGATGATATTGACAAATATGAAAAGAATCTTATGAGATTTTTTAAAAATGGTATACTGAGATTTGTTTTTGGATTTATGTGTATAATTCCAAGAGTTACACAGTTCTATGAATAGGGTTTATTCGAGACAATAAAATTGCATACTACTTACAAAAACAAAAAATAATTGAATAAAAAAAAACTTGAAAAAAGAAGATAATGGGTTTCACAAAAATTTCAGTGACTTTTTTCCTTGTTGTCATATTTTTCCTTGTTGTCATATTGGCTGTTTCGATGTCTCCTCAAATCGCTATAGCATCAGGTATTTTATTCATTCATAGACATGTTCTAGGATCTAATTTTCTAACCAAATTCAATCATAAGATGATAATATGTAGTAACAACTAATTGTATATTTTGAGAAATTATCAAACGAGTATGCATAATTTAGCATATTTTCGTTATATATTACTATTTGTTAGATTAATATGGATTTTGTGTACATATTTGCAGATCTTAAAGCAAAGATCAACGGCTTACATTGTACTCATGCATGTTCACCAGTATCGTATACTGATCATATGTGCAATACTGATTGTCTCTCTTCTGGATATTTTCAAGGAGGATGTACAAGACAGTCTCCTTCCGGACCTGAACAATGCTGTTGTTATTAAATATGCTGTTGTTATTAAATTTAAATTGGGATTTCTCAGTTTCCTTATGTTTTTATATTACAATATATAAAAAAATGCTATGAAATAAAAACAATCTTTATATCATATATTTTCTTAATCTAAATCATTATACTGATTAGATTTATCACTTGTATATCTTTATTACTTATTGGTCAATATGCTAAACAAGATTTTTGGTATCTTTTCTCATATCTCACAAACTAATAATATCTTAAGTCGTATACCTAAAACACTATTTGGAAACATTTTTTTGATTGAATAAATTTAACATTCATTCAAAAAAGTTACTTTTTATCTCATAAATATATTAGTTGCTTTCTCATAAATATATTAGTTGCTTTCGATTCATCTTCTCGAGATTAATATAAAAACTAAAACATGAATGAGAATGATTCTGAAGAATCCAAGTTTATTTATTTATAATAAAACCACAAAGATATTTTTGAGAAATTAACGTTTTTAACAATATTAATTTCTACTTAAATAAAAAATAATATTTCAATGTTAATATCATAAAACTCAATATTCATAATACATTAACATTACCAAATTAAAAAATGATAAGAAATTCAATATATCGTAATAAATTAATATTATCAAATTAGAAAAATTAAAAATCAAGGGTTGAATTGATGTGAGTTGACACGTGTCATGATCTCTCGAATTATCATGTTTTACACGTGACATGACGTGGTCACTTTAATCCAATCTTACCATTTTTTTGGAA
The DNA here is from genome assembly GCA_036630335.1 of Physaria fendleri. Lineage (NCBI taxonomy): Eukaryota > Viridiplantae > Streptophyta > Magnoliopsida > Brassicales > Brassicaceae > Physaria > Physaria fendleri. Next base: position 12,957,742 of record CM071720.1, on the reverse strand, counting down.
AAAAATATAACTCAATCATATTCAATATAATACAATATGAAAATCCAATTTTAGTAACATAAAGACACTTTCTGGTCAATTTTTTCTTGATTTAAGTCAAAATATGAATAAATAGCAATAATAATATTGAGATTTTTTAAAACAAAAAAGTAAAATAATATCGGTTGAGTATCAAAACTTTTATTTAATAGTTGTTGATATCATTTTTATACAAACAAATGTATATATAAAGAAAATTAAAAGAAACCACCATAATTAAGTAAATAATATGATTTGGATTCAAAGATTTTTTTCTCAAGATGATATTGAAAAATATGAAAAGAATCTTATGAAATTTTTAAAAATGGTATACTGAGATTTGTTTTTTGAAAAATATGAAAAGAATCTTATGAAATTTTTAAAAATGGTATACTGAGATTTGTTTTTGGATTTATGTGTGTAACTCCAAGAGTTACATAGTTCTATAAATAGGACTTATTCGAGACCATAAAATTGCATACTACTTACAAAAACAAAAATAATTGAATAAGAAAAAAACTTGAAGAAAAAAGAAGAAGATAATGGGTTTCACAAAAATTTCAGTAACTTTTTTCCTTGTTGTCATATTGACTGTTTCCATGTCTCCTCAAATCGCTATAGCATCAGGTATTTTACAAGCAAAGTTGTATACATTCATGATTCATTCATTCATAGACATGTTCTAGGATCTAATTTTCTAACCAAATTTTTTGGATTTATGTGTGTAACTCCAAGAGTTACATAGTTCTATAAATAGGACTTATTCGAGACCATAAAATTGCATACTACTTACAAAAACAAAAATAATTGAATAAGAAAAAAACTTGAAGAAAAAAGAAGAAGATAATGGGTTTCACAAAAATTTCAGTAACTTTTTTCCTTGTTGTCATATTGACTGTTTCCATGTCTCCTCAAATCGCTATAGCATCAGGTATTTTACAAGCAAAGTTGTATACATTCATGATTCATTCATTCATAGACATGTTCTAGGATCTAATTTTCTAACCAAATTCAATCATAAGATGATAACATGTATCAACAACTAATTGTATATTTTGAGAAATTATCGAGTATATAATTTTGTTAACATATTTTAGCATATTTTCGTTATATATTATTTGTTAGATTGATGATTATTTTGTGTATATATTTGCAGATCTTAATGCAGAGATCAACGGCTTACATTGTACTCATGCATGTTCACCAGTATCGTATACTGATCATATGTGCAATACTGATTGTCTCTCTTCTGGATTTTTTCAAGGAGGATGTACAAGACAGTCTCCTTCCGGACCTGAACAATGCTGTTGTTATTAAATTTAAATTGGGATTTCTCAGTTTCCTTATGTTTTTATATTACAATAATAAAAAATGCTATGAAATAAAAACAATCTTTATATCATATATTCTTAATCTAAATCAAAATTTAAATTGGGATTTCTCAGTTTCCTTATGTTTTTATATTACAATAATAAAAAATGCTATGAAATAAAAACAATCTTTATATCATATATTCTTAATCTAAATCATTATAGTGATTAGATTTATCACTTTTATATCTTTATTACTTATTGGTCAATATGCTAAACAAGATTTTTACCCCGGATAGTCACCAATCTTTAACGTTTTGACCATTATCACTCATCCATAGTTTGGTCACCAATCTTTAACGTTTTGACCATTATCACTCATCCATAGTTTGAAGATGTTCGATCGTGTTTCATTTTTCTCAAAATTAAATAAATATATAGAAAAGTATGAATTAAAATATTTAAATATACTTAAATTAAAAATACATTCTAAACTACAATTTTTTTGGGTTAAGTCCAAGAAACAAAAGGGAGAGGACCAAAAGGCCCAAATACAATCAACAAATAAAAAAACACAGAAATGGGCCAAAGCCCAACAGACAAAATAAAAACGGCCCAAAAAAACAAAAGGGAGAGGACCAAAAGGCCCAAATACAATCAACAAATAAAAAAACACAGAAATGGGCCAAAGCCCAACAGACAAAATAAAAACGGCCCAAAAGACCCAACGACCTAAGAAACCCTAGTCGCGAAGAAACCTAGCCGCCGCCGTCTAAAATAGGCCTGACGAAATGGAAGGTGGCCAAAAGCGGATGCACTGCATTAACGATGAGATCTCGCCGGATCTGAGAGCTTGAACCTTCGAAGATGGTTTTCTTCATTTTGATCATCTCCTAGGTCTTTTATTCCCTGATCTTCGAGCTGTGAGTTCGAGATTAAGATTTATCGGTTACTTTGTTTTACTATTTCAAAATTGCCGTGGACAATTACGGGACTCCGATTATGTGAGAGAACCACCACCATGAGCCGTCGATATCACCTGAGAATCCTGAATCCAAGATCATTGCTCAGGGTTCATCTATATCAAAATTTCAGAATCCTCAAAATTTCGTAATTCTCCTCTTCCTTACTCCGCCGCTCAAGGCCAGATCAGAGTTTGAAAGGAATTTAAAAGAAGAAGAAGACATGAAGAATAAGTAGAAGCTTGTGACAGTGATTTCGGTTAGATTGGTTAATTCAGAATTCCCTAAAATTTTTAGAAGATCAGTATTTTGTAAGATTAGAGATTCTAAAAGTTCTTACTTTTATGAGATGATGGTCCTGATTTGGGTTTGTTCATCTTCATATAGTTTCTTTGTTGGTGGAATCAGGAGTTGATATTAATCTCCGGAACTACTGTGGACAGGTATTAGCTTTGTGATTATTAGCTTTTATCTTTACATTATAATCTGAATACAAGGATTATGGAAACAGATGGCTTTGATGCAACCTCGTCAACATGGTCATTGGGAGGTTGTTTTGATTCTGATTCTTTTTTTAGTGCTAATTTCAGAGGATTTGATACACCCTATATTGTGATTTCAAGAAAACTAACCGTAATGAATCAATTTTGCCAGTTTAGAAGATTCTGCGCAAGGCATAGCCGGAATGGATGGGAAGGTAAACTAAGTTCAATTCGGCTGATGAACGATTTTGTTTACATGGCCGAGTCTCACGAAGCTTAAACGACATCATTTGATTGTCTGCGGCTTACATATTTGATTTTACTCGGACCGGTTTAAAATGAGATTGATAAGAGTTCTTGAAAAATCGAGATCCGGTTTGGTCGTTGCTCTACACAATATCTTATGTGGCCTTATATGGGCCAACACAAACCACTAAAGCCCATTAGATTATTTTCGTGAATCCCTCAATATATCGATCCATAAAAAACAAACTACTATATTCATGATTCTTATGTTGATAAAAAAAAGACGAAACATGTTGCATCTCATTCATCTAAAACTCTTAAACCCTGATGTGGTACTAATGCTAGAATCATTTAATATTGTCTTCGAGAGACGAACAAGATGTATACAAATTGATATAAAAGAGCGACAACAAAAAAATTCTTATTATCAAATTAAAAAAAAAACCTCAAGAAGAGCATCATCACAATTGTACCTTCTACATTAACATATTCATAGGAAAGTTATCACTTGCCTTCAACTATCGAAAGATTATGCTCACAGTAACATAAATATTCTAGCATTTATAGAGTAAACTTTGGTACAAAAATATAAATAAACCCGTATAGTAGGGATACGATTTATAGTTATCATAATTATATCAAAGTCTCCTTCATAGTTGTCTTCATATACAAACATTATTTATAGCGTCATATTTAAAGTCTAAACGGCTAAACCTATGGACATAGGGTATTGTATCCAGGCCCGCCGAAGTAGAAATGCGCTCCCCAGTCGTCATTATACTCCTTCTTAATGCTGTAGCAAGTCGAGGTCTTCGCGCTTATGATAAACTCCTGGATCGGTTGCATATAACCGAGGTAGTCTATTACCTTCATGTTGCGGTAGAAGCTCGATTTTCCGAATCCTTCTTCTGCGAAGTGGCCCGAGCCCATCTGCGTGGTCGTGTGTTGCGAGCCCATCTGCGTGGTCGTGTGTTGGCCGTAGCTGCGTCTATTGATGACCTCGCCGCCCCATTGTACCAACTTTGCAGGACCCCGAGCTAGATGCGTGAATAGATTCGACGGCCAATACCCGATAACTGATGAGTTAATAATAAGCCACCAGTTACCGTATGTATCCTACAAATCAAATCCAAATATTAGGACCATAACAAATACTTAATGATTGTAATATGTTATTTACCTTCCGGATGAACACGGTAATGTCGTATTGGCTACCCCCGTATGACGAGATAGGCGCGAGTGCGGAACCGATCGCAAAGTCGTTGCTGACTTGTATGAAACCAGGGCATTCTAGATTAAGACATCCTGTTTTTTGGTAAGTGTCCCTCTGCAAGCAAATCACGATTAGTTAGAAATTTCAAAAAATATCGTGTGGATGTATAACAAAACAAAAAAACCTCCCTCTGCAAGCAAATCACGATTAGTTAGAAATTTCAAAAAATATCGTGTGGATGTATAACAAAACAAAAAAACCTCCTAAATCATATATATGTATATGTATTAATATATCTGGTTTACTCTATTAAATCTACATGTATATATAAATCTAAAATATACCGTCCAATAGATGAAAATTCGCGGCTGGTCATCAAGATAATGATCAGGATAAACCTACATCAAGTAAAAAAAAAGATCAAGATTAAATGTTAAAAAAAAATTAAACCAAAGTTAATATCAATTGTTTACCATCCAACCCGCTTCAATGGTATTTAGATCATTTCCGTCGTAATATCCTGCGACAAGCCAGATTTGGGACAAACTAAACTCGTTTGTCCCATGCTCAACGAACGGATTCCACACGTTCATTGTGGCCGCTGCTCCATATATACCGCGCAAATATACCACTTCTCCAATGGCATACTGTTATCAAATTAAAACCAAAATTGAAAGGTTAAATTAGTTCAGTAACAAAATAATAACATAACGTGTTTAATTACCTCGTGTCCTTGGTCTCCCGTGTAGGCTGGATCTGTTCCGGCGCGAACATTCCTCCAGTATTTCCGCTCAAATAGTGTAGCCCCCGGCGTGTTACGCCTTATCGGTATGGTTCCATCAGGGCATCTTGTGCCGTTTCGATTCCATACCTGCCAAGCTCTTTTTGCATCTGTTGCATTCGTCAACTCGCATACCTGCCAAGCTCTTTTTGCATCTGTTGCATTCGTCAACTCGAGCAATTCAACGGGTATGTCCTTGAATTGGAGAAAAAAAACAAAAGTCAGTATAAAAGTGAATACAATGTTAACTTATCCAATGCAACAAAAGTCAGTATAAAAGTGAATACAATGTTAACTTATCCAATGCAATGTATTAGTCAGGAGTGTACATATTATTAATCATCATATGT
>CM071720.1:12896702-12907691 GCA_036630335.1 Physaria fendleri | reverse complement strand
TGGACTTACTCTTTCTGATCTCTGTGATTCAAGACCTTCCTCGGTATTTAGAACTTAGAACTCTTCTCTTCCTTACTTCTTAGGCATCTTGCTAGTGCATGAGTAAAGCTTTTGACTTAAGGATCTACAAATCCCGCCACTTTAACTCAGCTATAATTGGTACCACTAAGCAAAGCCAATGCACAAATCCCGACAATTGTAGCCATCGAAAATTTGGCACCTTACTTAGTGATTTTTATGATTTTTAGAGACCCCTTTGACAATTTAATAACTTAAAAACGTTTTTCTTTTTTTTTTTTTTTAATAATGTCGGGTCTCTTTCCAAGGATTAGAACTTAGCATTTTCAGCTTTTTTCTTTTATGGACAGGTCAATTGAAAAAAACGTTTTTCTTTTTTTTTTTTTTTAATAATGTCGGGTCTCTTTCCAAGGATTAGAACTTAGCATTTTCAGCTTTTTTCTTTTATGGACAGGTCAATTGAACATTAGCAGCTTAAGGGTTTATACACCACTGCCCTATGCCCTTTTCTTACTATACCTCTATCCAAGCTTTTAGCATACTTAGGAGTAATTTCGAAAGGGAAACTAATTGTTCATAGAACTTACCAAGGAGGCTTGCAGGTACTCCATAGAGGTACCATCTTGATCCTTTGAATCCTCTCGTCGAGAATTTCTATACTCGAGAATTAAGGTTCTTCTAGGGGTTTCGATCTGCTGACTTAGCCTCAGGATTTTAGCTAAGGAAAGTTCTGCTTGGAAATTTAGATCGGTTAGCACAAATAATATATGGGTTAAAAAATCTGGTTTAATTTGAAAATACGATATTTGAAAAACCGAAACAAAAACTGAAACAAATAGGTTATATTAAAAACCTTTATTGAAAAACAAAGCGAAAAATAAAATTTTTATAAAATTTCTGCAAGTTTGAAATATGATTACAATGAGTTAGAGAGCCTCTATTTATAGGGACAGAGAGAGATTCGAGATTCTTCTTAGGTTAGCTAGCGCCCGAGCGAATTTAATATAATTCGCTCGGGCTAACAAAAAAATATCCTACTTCTAGAAGGTTTTCCATGCTTATCTTCTTAGGGCGAGTGTGTACGCCCTAACCCTAGCTCCAAATATGTCGCTTCACTAGAACCCAAGCGAACTAATGTTAATACGCTCGGTCCCTGGGTCATCTGGAAGCCTTTTTGCTTGATCTGCAAGTAAGCAGGTGATCCTTCGAAAACAAGACAGAGCCCGACCGTATTGGTATGGCCCGACCGAATTGTGAGCCTTCTTTAGAATCTTCTCGAAATCTTCAGAAATCTTCTAATCTTGATTGCTTTCAGCGTAACTAAGCCTCCTAATGCATCCAAAGTCCTTTAAGCGCTTGATTTCTGCTCTGACCTTCCTTTCGGTATATCGGCTCTCAGAACTCGTATTTGCGCTGAAAAGTTAGTAAAAGAAAATAAAAAGAAACAAAACTATTCTAAAAACACCGAAAAACTAACTAGAAAACGGTCAAATATTCGGTATATCAATATTCCCTCTCTATTCCGAGCTATATCCAGTCCCAAAAAATATATCATATCGCCCAAATTCCTAAGATTGAAACTGTAACACCCCGACCGCCTGCAACCCTTGTTGGGCCCATACCTCTCACTAGGCCCATAGGCCCCAGCCTGGTCCGAAGGCCGGTGCATTACTTGGAGGATTTTAAGACTTGTTTACCGTCCCTATAAATCACCACATGATCTTTCCCAGTGTTTTGACATCACTCGCACCGGAAAAGATAAGTGCACTTTGGTGACCTAGGTGGCCAAATTTTAAGCGCTTGATTTCTGCTCTGACCTTCCTTTCGGTATATCGGCTCTCAGAACTCGTATTTGCGCTGAAAAGTTAGTAAAAGAAAATAAAAAGAAACAAAACTATTCTAAAAACACCGAAAAACTAACTAGAAAACGGTCAAATATTCGGTATATCAATATTCCCTCTCTATTCCGAGCTATATCCAGTCCCAAAAAATATATCATATCGCCCAAATTCCTAAGATTGAAACTGTAACACCCCGACCGCCTGCAACCCTTGTTGGGCCCATACCTCTCACTAGGCCCATAGGCCCCAGCCTGGTCCGAAGGCCGGTGCATTACTTGGAGGATTTTAAGACTTGTTTACCGTCCCTATAAATCACCACATGATCTTTCCCAGTGTTTTGACATCACTCGCACCGGAAAAGATAAGTGCACTTTGGTGACCTAGGTGGCCAAATCATGGTGACCTAGGTGGCCAAATCAACCCTTTATAAACCCTCCTCATACACTACCAGCTATCCGATGTGTGACGTTACAGAAACAGTTTTCCAATTCTTTTGTCAATAAAGAAGAAGCTTCAATACTTGTACTTGCAATGATTATATCATCAACATATACAAATACTGTCATAAATTCATCACTATTCCTTCTTGTAAAAAGAGTATGATCTCCATAACCTTTCTTAAACCCAAGTTTTAACAAAACTTCAGAAAATCTCTTTAACCACTGCTTTTAAGCTTGTTTCAATCCATATATACTTTTCTTCAATCTACAAGCTGCTTTATGAGGCAATTTGTCCCCCTTTTTTTGAGCATATCCCTCAGGCAACTTCATAAATATTTCTTCATCCAACTCCCCATTAAGGAAAGCATTGGATATATCTAGCTGAGTTAGATGCCAATGTTTAGATGCTACTACTTTCAAGAGAAGCTTAATAGTAGTCATCTTAGCCAGCAGAAAATGTTTCTGTATAATCCAAGCCTTCAATTTGTGTATACCCTTTGGCGACCAACCGAGCCTTGTATATCTCTAACCAACCATCTGCAAGAAATTTCAATGTAAACAACCATTTACAACCAATGGACTTCTTACCCTCTGGAAGTGAAACAATCTCCCAAGTTTCACTATCTTCCATAGTTCCAATCTCTGCATTTACAGCTTTACACCATTCTTCATCATTATGACCCTCTTTGTTAGAATGTGGAATAGGTATTTTGGTAATACTGTTGATATAGCCAATGTAGTCTGAAGAAATCCAAGAGTAAGATAAAACTGATCTAATGGGATATTCTGTCTGATTTGTTGTAGAATAGCAGTGATAGTCTTGGAGATAGGTTGGTGTCTTCTTCTTTCTCTTATTTGCTGAACTTTCACTCAATTAAGGAGCCAAAGTTTGAAAACCATATTCTCTTCATGAAGTCTAGGGAAGAAATTTGTATATTCTTCACTGTTTCTATCTTTCATAAAGGGAAACACTTCTTCACAAAATTCTACATTCCTTGAAATGAAGACATTATTGCTTTCAAGATCCAAAAGCTTATATTCTTTGTATCCAGCTGGATAGCCTAAGAATACACAAGCCTTAGCTCTTGGTTGAAATTTATTCCTTTGCTTAGGAGAAGTAGAACCATAGCAAAGACACCCAAATGCCTTTAGCCTTGAATAATCCGGTTTTGAATTCATAAGAACCTCAAAAGGTGTTTTGTTGTGAAGCAGTGGTGTAGGTGTTCTGTTGATGAGGAATGTAGCTGTCAATACACAATCTCCCCAATAAACTAGAGGCACATTGGACTGAAACATCTAACTCCTTTCAACGTTTAACAAATGCTGGTGTTTTCTTTCTACAACCGAGTTTTGTTCTGGAGTTTCAGCACAAGAATGATAAAATGCAAATCCCTTTCTACCTAAAAACTATATAAAACTTTACTCATTTGCATTATCTCTTCTTACTCCTTTAACTCTAACATTAAACTGATTCTCCATCTTTGTTATGAAATCTGGAAAAACAGTTTGAACTTCAGATTTTGTTTTAAGGAGATATACCCATGTGGCTCTAGAATGATCGTCAACTATTGTGAGAAGATATTGTATCTCTCTACTGTTTCAACTGAGAATGGTCCCCAAATATCAATATGTAGAAGCTCAAAGACTGATTCACAAATATTGTTTGGAGATATAAAAGGTAATTTCTTTTGTTTTGCAAAATGACAAAGATGACAATAAGACAATCCTTTATTCTTATGTTTAGATATTCCTAGAGCTTCAGATAAAACATCCAGCCTTTGATAAGAAGCATGACCAAGTCTGCTATGCCACATTCCAATATCCACCACAGCATTCACCTCCATAATATTTTTTATATTCAGCACATATAGGTTTCCCATCTTTGTACCTTGACCAATTATCAACTCCTTGATAGGATCTTGAATTTGACAACATTGAGGATCAAAGATAACCTTAGTACCCATATCATCTGTCAAAGAGCTGACACTAGTGAGGTTCAGTCTAAATTCCGGAATAAACAGTACATTCTTAAGAACCAGATCTCTTTTTACTTGAATATTCCTAATTCCACTTATCTTCATAGCAGATCCAGTAGGCATATTAACAAAACTCTCAACAGATTGGTTCAGACTTTGGAAACAATTCTGGTCATGGTACACATGATGTGTAGATCCAGAATCAATAATCCAAGTATCTGAGGAAATAGTATGTCTAGATACTGTCAATACTTCAACTAAACACATAGTAGAGTCTGAGAAAACATTACCAGTGCATTCATAAGTGTTAGCTCCTTGATTGTTAGTCTGAAGTTTGGAAGAGAACATAGCAATGAATTGTTGAATCTGATCCTTACTCAAATTACCAATCAGATTATCCAGATTATTGTCAGTCACAGCAGCTAATGCAACCTGAGATCCACTTGTTTTACCTTTATGAGGTTTATCATTATATGGTTGTCCTCTCAGTGGATGACCAGGTGGAAACCCATGCTTTTTGTAACACCTCTCTGCAACATGACCAATCTTATTACAGAATGAACAGATCGGCTTTCCTTTGTTAGGACCAGTCGAGACATAGTGAATTGCAGGTTCACTTTCTTTAACTACACTCCGGCTTTCCTTTGTTAGGACCAGTCGAGACATAGTGAATTGCAGGTTCACTTTCTTTAACTACACTCATGTTGATCTCTGGTTTAGTCACCTGAAAACCATTAGGTGCAGCTATTACATTAGAAAAATCTTTCTGACTATCATCTTGATCCAATAGATTATAAGCTTCAGATAAAGATGGCAAAACTTTCATCATGATGATTTGCCTCCTTACTACACAATATGAATCATTGAGACCAGCTAGAAACTTCATAACTCTAGCCCTATCAGTCTTCTGTTCTAATCTCGCTCCCTTATCGCGGACACACAGATCATCTAACTCTTCGGTACTACCTAGATTAGACCAAAGAGTCTTCAAAGTAGTAAAATACTCAGCCAGAGACAAAGAACCTTGACGTAGGTCTTAAATTTCCTGTGTCAGATTAAATGTCATTGGGAAGTTGTTTATATGAAACATGTCACTTAGATCACACCAAATCTAAGAAGCATTTCTCATCCTCAAAATACTTCGATATATCTGAGGATTTACACAGTTAAGAATCCATGACTTAACCATAATATTGCAACGAGACCAGATCTTAAAGTGCATATCAGTTTCTACAGGTCTACCAAGAGATCCATCCACAAAACCTATCTTATTCTTAGCATCAAGTGCGATTTCCATGGGTGCTTTCCAATCATCAAAATTATTTCCATCAAGGCAAATAGAAATGATTATCAAACCTGGATGATGCGCACTGTGCATAAAGAAAGGATGATCACGATCTTGTGATTTTGGAAACTGCATCACCTGTCGTTGAATCTCCGAGATCTCAGCAGACGGAGAAGCTTCACGATTCGCATTTATCGAGTTTCGAGTTTCGAGTTCTTCGTCCGATTTTCTTCATCGTAATTGTAACGCCCCGCTCCCAAGCCGAGCGCCACAATGCGGGAAGGGACTCTTTTTGTTTTCGAAACGGCACACAGCTGCTTCTCCCGTTCACTGCTCTCTCAGTAACTAAGAGACGGTGAACAGTTGGTTCGCCCCTGCTCTCTCAGTAACTAAGAGACGGTGAACAGTTGGTTCGCCCGCATGTAAGGCTAATATCAGTTAGACATAATCAAATTTTGATGTAAAACAACCACAAAAATTTGCGTTACAAACATAAACATACATTCAGAAAACCACATGAACAACATAAAACGTTTTTGACACAGCAAAAGCGCATAGAGTTTTAAAACAACCACAATGAAAAACCTTTGGAAAGGGAGTACGCGTGGGGACTACTAGTGGCTACTTTCGATTCTTCCCTCTCACACCTGTACACCTGCAAGAATGAGCTCGGGTCAGCATAAAGCTGATTGAGTAATAATGCAAACCCCTGACCCCAAATAACCTATGATCCCGACTTGACCTAAAAAATCCACACGTGAGGTCTACTGCAAGGAACCAACAATCAGACAAGAACATGGTGTAACCTGCATTTACACCTCCCGTGTACACCTCTAGACCTCATTAAAAACCTTTCCTATAACACATCCAACCAGCCAATATATTTACGACATTCAGCAAGCATGGCAGTGACCCCGCACTGTCACCCTAACACGCAACGTCTAGACTCGAATGCTAGACACTACAACCCTTCCCTTAACTACCTCGCTGGGACTTATCCGGCACAATACAGCCGACACTGCTGTGCAACACTCACAACTACCTCGCTGGGACTTATCCGGCACAATACAGCCGACACTGCTGTGCAACACTCACTCAACGTAGTTGTCCCGTCAATATTGCCTAGAGGAAGCCCGACCTCCAGCTTCCACCCCTGACTTCGGAATCTAGCTCTGCCCCGCGAGTCCCATTTCGTCAGTTTGAGTGGTTCTCTTACTCCCGGGCAACCTGCTCCGGAGCGATCCCCTTCTAGCATGGGGCGATCCTCCTCACACGGTGATAGAAAAGTCCGCTCGCGAAAGGGACTCCACCTATCCCATTGTCGGCAAGGCTCGCGAGCCAATACCAACCTCTCGCTGGCTCGCACCGCAAGCTCACACCTCTGCCTTTCAGGGGAGACATACGATTGCGCTCCGCGCGTGCCTTTGCGGTTGGCCTCCACCATCTCTGTGGATCAACTCAGCTACTCCTCTGCATCACTAGTAATCGCACACTCTCTGTGCACGTTACTCCACTCATCTCTTCAACCACCGCTACCTCATGCGCCACTTCCAACCACCTAGCCTCACCCTGCTAGACAACTACCCAAACACATACAACCCTTCTATAACATAGAAGCTAACCCTATAACCGCGCAACAACAGTACTGCACCCAACCACCACCACGACTTCCTAGCCTTAACACCGCTAGGATATACGCATAACCACTACGCGCACAAGCAAACAACAACGCTGGCGTAATCACGCAGTAAATAACAACAAGCAATACGTGCAACCAGAAATCAACGCATACGCAAGGGTTAGAAACCACTTACCTTATTTTCCCTGTCACACACATAAAGGCCCAAGGTCTTAACACACAAGCAATCAAGCTATACTTAGGGCTATAGTAAATACACAAAAAACCAATTTAACCATACTCTAACTCGACTTACAACACAATGCACATGCTACACACACATTTATGCAATCATGCTACGCTACGCTATCATGCCATAGAAAACAACCGACACACGCATACACCGAAAACCTCTAATTGATATGTAATTGTAATTATTTACAATGGTTTTCCTAACACAACCTCACACAACTAGCTGACAATCCTAACACATGCATTTAGGCATAATATACGCAATTAAATCTGCACCCAATGCAATCAATTAAAACCCAAAAAAATTTTCCGAGCTCACGAAAACAACAACGCTTGCCCCTATATTACTCACTCTTTACTACGGTTTGACGACTCTGAAAAGTCTCCGCCTCAACCACCCTCACGCTTCTCCGTCACCGGAATTTCCTTCTCCACCGTTGACCACCATCATTGACTGCCGTTGATTGCCGCCGCGATCTTCGTCTCCCTCTTCTTTTGTTTTCTTCTTCTCCACCGCGACTCCCCCTTTTTCGCTCTCTTTCTTTCTCTCTGTCGCGCCTCACCTCTCTATCTCTCTCTCTCTTCTCCAAAAGTTGCACCCGCGACTTCTCTCTCTTTTCTCCTTCTTTCTTCTTTCTTTCCCTCCTTTCTCTCTTCCTCTCTGCTCCTCGTCGCCTCTCAAACCTTCCCTCTTCGACGATCGCCTTCCCTCCTCCAGTTTTCACCCGCGAGCACCTCCGCCTTCTCCTCCCCTCCCATGCTTTTGTCCTTTGATTTGGCTCAATCAAGACGCATGCATGGCTTCATCGAGAAGAGGGCTTCATGATGATGTCGTCCGTTGAAATCGCCTTCGTGAACCACCAGAGCTCCGCCGCCCGCCGCCGTCGCCGAAAATCGCAGCGGCACCACCACCCGCCGCCGCACCCGAAGATGAAGAGAGAGATGAGAGAGCTTTTGAGTGTAGAGAGAGAGTGGAAATAAACTTATGGGATGAGATAGAGTGAGATGAGTATTTATAGGCATTTCCTCCGTGCGTGTGCAACTTCCTTCGTTCGGACCCACAATGAGCGTTTTGACTCTGACAACCGATGCAGAACCTCCCTCTAATACTTTTGAATAATCTCCAAAACCTCGGGGATCGAAATCTTCAATTATTTCCACCCTCGGGAACCACGGAACACACTTTACTGACTACGGGAACCTTCTCAGTAAGCTCTCCAGATTTTGTTGATCATTCCGACATTTCTCTAATTTTCTCCTTTACCTTGGGATTCCTAATTTCCCGGCACCCTCGGGTGTGGGTGTTACAGTAACCATTGCAACTTTGAGAAGATGATCACGATCAACAGAGGAGCTCGAATCTGTGAAAAACGAAACTCAGTCAAAAGAAAAATCAGCTCAATCGAAGAAGATCAGAAGAGAAGCTCTGATACCATTTTACGAATCGTAAGAGAATCGATTTTGTAAAATGAATTATTGATGATGAAAAGAAATGTAAATTACAAGCTTATATAGACAATTAAACGGTTAGCTTAACCGAAATATAACAAAACCAAAATTGACTAACTATTTGATTAAACCAATTTCAGCTTCTTCACTTCTTGTTCTTCACGTCTCCTTCTTCCTCTCATACTTCCTTGTAAACTCTGATAGAACCAAGAAAAGTTTGATTGCACTGTCATGTCTTATATTTATAGATGTCTCATAGGCAGTTAAAAATCTCTGTCGTAAATGCCAATGGCAGTTAAAGTTAAAACCGCTCAACAGAACTGAGCTTCCATTAGCAGAGACACAAGACTTGAATAGAAACAAAACCTAGAATTCTATCCAATCCAGTACAAATATAAGCCACAGTAGTGTATCAGATCGATTAACTCGAAACAAAGAGCACCATAACACATCCAAGATAGATTTGCAGAGGCAAAATCGATGAGGAGAAAGAAACGTCGCGAGACGCGAGAGAGAGAAAATAGCGAGACGCATCGTTTGAGAGAGAGAATTTTTGCCTTTTTTTTTTAACACAAAACAAATTTTATTAAACCAATGATTCATACCGAATCTGTTCAGCTATTACAAAAGGTAATTTTTTTTTTAACACAAAACAAATTTTATTAAACCAATGATTCATACCGAATCTGTTCAGCTATTACAAAAGGTAATGTATCGTATATTATGGAATTTAAATCAGGAGGCATTGGTAATGTATTGGAATTTTTTGCCTTTAAAATATTATAATAAACACACACAAAATATTAGCTAATAATATCCCTAAAAAATTTGGTAAACTATTATCATTTAATTAAAATAATTAAAAAATGTAAAGGCTAGTTGATAACATTTAGATAAATGTATTAAAAACACATTATAGAATAAAAAATTTATTTTAGAATTAATGATCTCTATTTATTGTTTAATATTTGTTAATAAATTCTAAAAAAATAAGATTTCTGAATCTTTTTAAGAATTTTATTTATTTATTTATTTATTTTTAAAAAATATTTGATATCATTTTAAAAATATTTTATTTTTAATTAATTTAAAATTCTAAAAATAATAATAAAATAATTTTTAAATGGTATATTTTTAATTATGTTATTAACTAAGATTATACATAAAATCTTTTTTGTTAGGATTATACATAAATTCTTGAAGAGGAAACCTGTAATTTGTAGACCAGTTATGTAGAGTCTTACACAATAGCCAAATAAAATAGGTCTTAACTAACTTAATAAAATTATATTATTTAGTTATAAAAAATAGATTGTAACTAACATAATTAAAAAAAAAACTAAAATTAACCCTTGCTTCTTTTTTTTTTATGAAGTGTGATAAATAATTTTGAAAGTATTGAATGTTGACCTAAAATGATATATCATAGAATTATAATTTTTTTAATCATAGAATTATAAATTTTTAAAAAATTACCCTAATCCAGGCGTTCATGAATTTTATATTGACAAAAAAAAAAAAAAAAATCAAAAACGTTGTTGGATAGAAAGTTTTAGGATGAACTTTTCTATGAGCTGTAAGACGTGTTATCAGGAAAACAAGAATTGTTTTTTTTTTCTTTTTTTGGGACTGACAAGAATTGTTTTTATGTTAAGTAAATAAGTAATAAAAATGCTTACGTCAAAAAGAAAGAGTGTTTGGGAGTGTTTGTACTTTTCCTTGAATAAGAGTATAAGCTCATTTTTATTCAGAGCTCAAACACGAACGAACACATGTGTCTTCTTTAGGCTACACACGTTACAACATGACGCCATTTACAGAAAACCATTCTTATCATAATTACGTCTACCATGATATTTTTAATATCTTTACTTCGGTTTTGTCTATTTATGTAACTCGGATTTGTGTATGGGAGACTGTCTTACTGGCATGGACCCAAATACCTTCGGGATTAAATAATATAAACAAATATATATATATATTCTTAAGGACGATAATTGTAGAAATATCTTACATTTATGATATTTAGTATAAGGAAGCCTTAATTTTTATTTTATTTTTAACTCATGAAGTATATATATATATATATATATATATATATATATATATA
>CM071720.1:12667345-12684303 GCA_036630335.1 Physaria fendleri | reverse complement strand
ATCAATGTGCGGACACTTTATCAAAGCCGGGTACACTGTCACAGTCTTCAATCGAACCATCTCCAAAGCTCAAGCTCTCCTCGACATGGGTGCTAAACTAGCAGACTCACCAAACTCGGTAGCTGCACAGTCCGATGTCGTTTTCACTATCGTTGGTTACCCTTCCGATGTCCGTCACGTTCTCCTCGATCCAAAGTCCGGTGCTTTATCTGGTCTCCGTGAAGGAGGCGTCCTCGTTGATATGACTACTTCTGAGCCGTCTTTAGCTGAGGAGATCCTCCGTGAAGGAGGCGTCCTCGTTGATATGACTACTTCTGAGCCGTCTTTAGCTGAGGAGATCGCTAAAGCTGCTTCCTTTAAGAATTGCTTCTCTGTAGATGCTCCTGTCTCAGGTGGAGATTTAGGAGCTAAGAATGGGAAGCTATCTATATTCGCCGGAGGTGATGAAACCATCGTGAAACGTTTGGATCCGTTGTTTTCGTTAATGGGTAAAGTCAACTTCATGGGAACAAGTGGGAAAGGTCAGTTTGCTAAATTGGGTAATCAGATTACAATAGCTTCGACTATGTTAGGAGTTGTTGAAGGGTTGATCTATGCTCATAAAGCTGGACTTGATGTTAAGAAGTTTCTTGAAGCGATTTCTACCGGAGCTGCTGGTTCAAAGTCTATAGATTTGTATGGAGATAGGATTGTGAAGAGGGATTTTGATCCTGGGTTTTATGTGAATCATTTTGTGAAGGATTTAGGTATTTGTTTGAATGAATGTCAGAGGATGGGATTGGCTTTACCTGGTCTAGCTCTTGCTCAACAGCTTTACATGTCTCTTAAGGCGCATGGTGAAGGTAGCTCTTGTAGCTCTTGCTCAACAGCTTTACATGTCTCTTAAGGCGCATGGTGAAGGCGATCTTGGAACTCAAGCTCTTATCTTGTCTCTTGAGCGTCTCAATAATGTCTTTGTTCAATCAGCTGTGCCTTGATTTCTTGATATGTATCTTTTGGAACTTTTGTACTGTACTACTGTCCTAATTCTGTTTCCTAAACGAATTTGATGATTGTGGAGTTACCAAGGTCTTTATATATCTGTTATCTATGGTTTTATTTGTGTTTCAGTATTGGTTACCAAGGTCTTTATATATCTGTTATCTATGGTTTTATTTGTGTTTCAGTATTGAAGACATGAGAGAATCGATTGTTGCAATATTGGTGACTGTTGTATTAGTTCTTGGAGCAATTCAAGATTCTCAATCTCATAAAGACCAACCTTTATCAGAAATTGCTGTCTATAAGATTACATTTAACCTCAATGAAAAAGCTTCTGTTAAAGTCTCTCCAACAGTTCTTGGATCCAATGTAATTTACCATTGTCATTCTTTTCCCAGTTCTTTCTCATAGTTTTTGATGTAACTTCAATGCGTCTGTTTTCTTGCAGGGTCAACATAGTGAATTTGTGTCGGTAGAATATAGTTCTCCGAATCCATCCGCTGTTGATTGGATTGGAGTGTTTTCTCCTGTAGATTTCAAGTAGTTATTGAACACAATCTTCTTATCAGATTAGTTTTGAGATTGAAAATAAGTGTCTTTGTAACACTTGTATTGTTTCTACAGTGCCTCTACTTGACCAGGAGATAACAAAATGGTGGAAACACCTCTACTGTGTTCTGCACCAATCATGGTCTTTGTTGTTTTCTCTTAGCCTGATACACCATTGATTCTGCTTCTCTTCTCAGCAGCAAGTCATTAGCTTTTTGCTCCTTTTTTCTCCTTTTGCTTTTGATGTAACTTGAGTGCAATTTTTTTCTTGCAGGGTCAACATAGTGAATTTGTGTCTGTAGAATATAGTTCTCCAAAACCATCAGCTGATGATTGGATTGGAGTGTTTTCTCCTGCAGATTTCAAGTAGTTAACACAATCTTCTTATTAGATTAGTTCTGAGATTTAAAAATAAGTCTTTTGTAACACTTGTATTGTTCTTACAGTGCCTCTACTTGCCCAGGAGATAACAAAATGGTGGAAACGCCTCTACTGTGTTCTGCACCGATCATGGTCTTTGTTGTTCTTCCCATAGCTTGATACACCATTTATTCTGCTTCTTTCCATTGCAGAAATTCATTAGCTTTTTTGCTCCTTTTTTTCTCTTTTGCAGTTTCAATATGCAAACTTTAGTAATCCAAGATACAACAGTACCGGAATAGGTTCCTTGAAGCTTCATCTGATAAACCAGAGATCAGATTTCTCCTTCGCACTTTTCTCTGGCGGTTTGTTGAATGTAACACTCTTGATACACCATTTATTCTGCTTCTTTCCATTGCAGAAATTCATTAGCTTTTTTGCTCCTTTTTTTCTCTTTTGCAGTTTCAATATGCAAACTTTAGTAATCCAAGATACAACAGTACCGGAATAGGTTCCTTGAAGCTTCATCTGATAAACCAGAGATCAGATTTCTCCTTCGCACTTTTCTCTGGCGGTTTGTTGAATGTAACACTCTTTTCGCCCACAAGTTTTCTAGCTTAACAAGTTATCAGCTTCATCTTTAACCATGTATTGGTTTTTTTTTTTGCCTTCGCACTTTTCTCTGGCGGTTTGTTGAATGTAACACTCTTTTCGCCCACAAGTTTTCTAGCTTTACAAGTTATTAGCTTCATCTTTAACCATGTTTTGGTTTTGCTTTTGCTTTTTCCTTTTAGCCAAAGCTTGTGGCAGTCTCAAACAAAGTAGCCTTTGAGAACCCGAAAGCACCAGTTTACCCGCGATTGGCGCTAGGCAAAGAATGGGATGAAGTAAGATTCTAAAACCTTTTTTTTGATGATCATTTTTTATGATATTTGACACAAAGTAGTAAAAATGAGTTTGTAAAATAGATGACAGTAACATGGACTGAGTTTGTAAAATAGATGACAGTAACATGGACTAGTGGTTATGGACTTCACTTAGCTGAACCTGTTGTTGAGTGGGGCATTAAAGGAGGAGAGCACAAACTCTCACCTGCTGGAACATTGACCTTTGGGCGTAACAGCATGTGCGGTGCTCCTGCTAGGACAGTCGGATGGCGTGATCCCGGATACATACATACAGCATTTCTCAAAGAACTATGGCCCAATTCTAAGTATGTGCCATGTGTTGTTCTGAACCACTAGATTAGCTTCACAGAGGAATAACTGAGCTTTGGTTTGATCATTGTATAGATATACGTACAGAGTTGGACATAGATTGTCCAGTGGTACATTGATCTGGAGTAAAGAGTATCAGTTCAAATCTTCTCCATTTCCGGGACAAAACTCTCTTCAACAAATTGTAATCTTTGGAGACATGGGAAAGGTTTGATCTTTAATCTTATAGTCTAAAGCGTATCAGAATGGTCATTGTTGTACTCTCTCAATACCACATTCATACTTTTTCTTGTGCCATGTGGTTTCAGGCTGAGATTGATGGCTCAAACGAGTACAACGAATTCCAACGAGCTTCTCTCAACACCACAAAGCAACTTATCAGAGATCTAAAGAACACTGATGCAGTTTTCCACATTGGAGATATTTGTTATGCAAATGGTTACCTTTCTCAGTGGGATCAATTCACAGCACAGATTGAGCCAATTGCTTCCACTGTTCCATACATGACTGCAAGTGGCAACCATGAACGTGATTGGCCAAACTCAGGATCATTTTACCAAGGTTTAGACTCTGGAGGAGAATGTGGTGTACCAGCTGAGACAATGTTTTACCTACCTGCTCAAAACAGAGCCAAGCCATGGTACTCAAGTGACTACGGAATGTTTAGGTTCTGTGTAGCTGACACAGAACATGACTGGAGAGAAGGAACAGACCAATACAACTTCATCGAACACTGTCTAGCATCAGTCGACAGAAAACACCAGCCATGGTTAATATTCCTAGCTCACCGTGTTCTCGGTTATTCCTCCACATCATTCTATGCCGAAGAAGGCTCTTTCGCCGAGCCAATGGGAAGAGACAGTCTTCAAAAGCTATGGCAGAAGTACAAAGTAGACATTGCAATCTATGGCCACGCACATAATTACGAGAGAACATGCCCGGTTTATCAGAGTGTATGTACCAATCATGAGAAGAGTAACTATAAAGGACCTTTGAATGGAACAATCCACGTTGTTGCTGGAGGTGCAGGAACCAATCATGAGAAGAGTAACTATAAAGGACCTTTGAATGGAACAATCCACGTTGTTGCTGGAGGTGCAGGAGCAGGTCTTGCTGAATTCTCTGATCTTCAACCTAACTGGAGTCTTTTCAGAGATTACGATTACGGATTCGTTAAATTAACAGCGATTGATCATTCTAATCTTCTGTTTGAGTACAAGAAGAGCAGTGATGGACGAGTCCATGATTCTTTCACAATATCAAGAGATTACAGAGATATCTTGGCTTGTGCTGTTGATAGTTGTCCTGCAACAACACTTGCTTCATAAAAGACATTGCAACTACTTCAACTCTTAGTTACTTGTTTAAAAGACTGTTGTAGTGTTTACTTTATACAAATCATTTATATGAACCACAATAATATAATCCGATTAATTTGGTTGGTCCGGTTTGTTCATATGAATACCAATTTAGTCGACATAAACTATTTTGTTCCGGTTCAGCATATATATACGAACCAGATATGCTAGGCACGTTTATTGTGTACGTGCGAGGATAATTTGGTAATTCGAAGATTTATGATTATTGATTCTTGATCTGGTGATGGCTTTGGTCAACGGTGGCAAGTTTGTAATTATTTTGAATTCCAAGGTCATAATCAAACTCTTACTTGTCTCTTTAAATCGTAGTCCCTCTCACCAGAATCAAAATCGGATCACACCAAGATTGGAAAAAAAGTCTCAAGCAAATGACGTTGCAGAGAGGTTTACCTCTTCTATGGCAACAGTACACAGCGTTGTTCACGAAAAACGTTCTTCTCTCATGGAGAAGCAAACGAGCCACGTTTCTTCAACTCTTTGCTTCTTTCTTCTTCATACTTTTAATCTTCTGTATCCAGGAAGCTATGGAAAAGAGTTTCGCTTCTTCCACGTCGCTCAAAACTATTACTGATCCGGTTCCATTGATTTCGCCGCCTATACCTCCTTGTGAAGATAAGTTCTTTGTGAATCTTCCGTGCTATGACTTCGTGTGGAGTGGAAATCGTAGCCGGCGAGCCGATGATATTGTTAAGGCGATTATGAAGAATAATCCGGGGAGACGGATTCCGAGTGAGAAGGTAATGTATCGATAATTCGTGTTTGATTTTGTCAATTGGTTGGTAAAAATTTCTTTAAGCTTGCGTAATCATGAGAAGTCAATTGGTTGGTAAAAATTTCTTTAAGCTTGCGTAATCATGAGAAGTTAGATTGTAATTTTTGATTGTGGTGTGATTGAGATGTTTTAGATATAGAACCAATTTTTTTAGCAAAGGGTTTGACAAGTAACCACAAACGTGTAACGGTGTAAAAGATTTACGTGTTGGAAGTCAAATATGCTAAAAATGTAACCTTTCTTCTTTTGTTATGTCATCTATTCAGGTTCGATCATTTACGGATCCTGATGAGGTAGATAGGTGGCTCTTGGCTAATCCTTTGTTAGTTCCAGGAGCCTTGCACTTTGTTGAAAGAAATGCTACAGTTATTAGTTATGGTATTCAAACAAATTCAACTCCAGAGATGAATCGAGGAAGGTTTGAAGATCCCACTTTTAAGTTCCAGATACCTCTTCAAATTGCTGCTGAGCGTGAAATTGCAAGGTCCTTATTAGGAGGTACGCATATCTTACTGTATCTGTACTCACTCGTAGCTAAGTGTTTGTTTCTGACTTGGGAACTTGTTGTTATATGTTTTGCAGATCCAAACTTTAACTGGGTTGTTGGATTTAAGGAATTTCCTCACCCAACTATCGAAGCGATTGTTGCATTAGACACGATAGGACCGACTTTCTTCCTTGCTGTCGCTATGTTTGGTTTTGTTCTTCTGGTTTTTTTTTTTGCCTTTTAGCCAAAGCTTGTGGCAATCTCAAACAAAGTAGCCTTTGAGAACCCAAAAGCACCAGTTTACCCGCGATTGGCGCTAGGAAAAGAATGGGATGAAGTAAGATTCGAAAAGCTTTTTTTGATGATCATTTTCTGTGATATTTGCCCTAAGTAGTAAAAATGAGTTTGTAAAATAGATGACAGTAACATGGACTAGTGGTTATGGACTTAACTTAGCTGAACCTGTTGTTGAGTGGGGCATTAAAGGAGGAGAGCAAAAACTCTCACCTGCTGGAACATTGACCTTTGGGCGTAACAGCATGTGCGGTGCTCCTGCTAGGACGGTCGGATGGCGTGATCCCGGATACATACATACAGCATTTCTCAAAGAACTATGGCCCAATTCTAAGTATGTGCCATGTGTTGTTCTGAACCACTAGATTAGCTTCATGGAGGAATAACTGAGCTTTGGTTTGACCATTATATAGGTATACCTACAGAGTTGGACATAGATTGTCCAGTGGTGCATTGATCTGGAGTAAAGAGTATCAGTTCAAATCTTCTCCATTTCCAGGACAAAACTCTCTTCAACAAATTGTTATCTTTGGAGACATGGGAAAGGTTTGATCTTTAATCTTTATAGTCTAAAGCATATCAAAATGGTCATTGTTGTACTCTCTCAATACCACATTCACACTTCTTCTTGTGCCATGTCGTTTCAGGCTGAGGTTGATGGCTCAAACGAGTACAACGATTTCCAACGAGCTTCTCTCAACACCACAAAGCAACTTATTAGAGATCTAAAGAACACTGATGCAGTTTTCCACATTGGAGATATTTGTTATGCAAATGGTTACCTTTCTCAGTGGGATCAATTCACAGCACAGATTGAGCCAATTGCTTCCACTGTTCCATACATGACTGCAAGTGGCAACCATGAACGTGACTGGCCAAACTCAGGTTCATTTTACCAGGGCTTAGACTCTGGAGGAGAATGTGGTGTACCAGCTGAGACAATGTTCTACCTACCTGCTCAAAACAGAGCCAAGCCCTGGTACTCAAGTGACTACGGAATGTTTAGGTTCTGCGTAGCTGACACAGAACATGACTGGAGAGAAGGAACCGAACAATACAACTTCATCGAGCAATGTCTAGCATCAGTCGACAGAAAACACCAGCCATGGTTAATATTCCTCGCTCACCGTGTTCTCGGTTATTCCTCCACATCATTCTACGCCGAAGAAGGCTCTTTCGCCGAGCCAATGGGAAGAGACAGTCTTCAAAGCCGAAGAAGGCTCTTTCGCCGAGCCAATGGGAAGAGACAGTCTTCAAAAGCTATGGCAGAAGTACAAAGTAGACATTGCAATCTATGGCCACGCACATAATTACGAGAGAACATGCCCGGTTTATCAGAGTGTATGTACCAATCATGAGAAGAGTAACTATAAAGGACCTTTGAATGGAACAATCCACGTTGTTGCTGGAGGTGCAGGAGCTGGTCTTGCTGAATTCTCTGATCTTCAACCTAACTGGAGTCTTTTCAGAGATTACGATTATGGATTCGTTAAACTTACAGCTATTGATCACTCTAATCTTCTGTTTGAGTATAAGAAGAGCAGTGATGGACGAGTCCATGATTCTTTCACAATATCAAGAGATTACAGAGATATTTTGGCTTGTGCTGTTGATAGTTGTCCTGCAACAACACTTGCTACATAAAAGACATTGCAACTACTTCAACTCTTCTGTGTTCAGTTACTTGTTTAAAAGACTGTTGTAGTGTTTACTTTATACAAATCATTTATACGAACCACAATAACATAATCCGATTAATTTGGTTGGTCCGGTTTGTTCATATGAATACCAATTTGTTCATATGAATACCAATTTAGTCGACATAAACTATTTTGTTCCGGTTTAGCATATATATACGAACCAGATATGCTAGGCACGTTTATTGTGTACGTGCGAGGATAATTTGGTAATTTCGAAGATTTATGATTATTGATTTCTTGATCTGGTGATGGCTTTGGTCAACGGTGGCAAGTTTGTAATTATTTTGAATACCAAGGACATAAATTAAACTCTTACTTGTCTCTTTAAATCGTTGTCCCTCTCACAAGAATCAAAATCGGATCACACCAAGATTGGAAAAAAAAGTGTCAAGCAAATGACGTTGCAGAGAGGTTTACCTCTTCTATGGCAACAGTACACAGCGTTGTTCACGAAAAACGTTCTTCTCTCATGGAGAAGCAAACGAGCCACGTTTCTTCAACTCTTTGCTTCTTTCTTCTTCATACTTTTAATCTTCTGTATCCAGGAAGCTATGGAGAAGAGTTTCGCTTCTTCCACGTCGCTCAAAACTATTACTGATCCGGTTCCATTGATTGCGCCGCCGATACCGCCTTGTGAAGATAAGTTCTTCGTGAATCTTCCGTGTTATGACTTCGTGTGGAGTGGAAATCGTAGCCGGAGAGCCGATGATATTGTTAAGGCGATTATGAGGAATAATCCGGGGAGACAGATTCCGAGTGAGAAGGTACTGTATCGATAATTCGTGTTTTACTCGGTTTGATTTTGTCAATTGGTTGGTAAAATTTCATGAGAAATTAGATTGTAATTTTTGATTGTGGTGTGATTGAGATGTTTTAGATAAAATTTCATGAGAAATTAGATTGTAATTTTTGATTGTGGTGTGATTGAGATGTTTTAGATATAGAACCAAATTTTTGAGCAAAGGGTTTGACAAGTAACCACAAACGTGTAACGGTGTAAAAGATTTACGTGTTGGATGATGCTAGGAGTGGAAGTCAAATATGGTAAAAATGTAACCTTTCTTTTTTTGTTATGTTTTGCTATTCAGGTTCGATCATTTACGGATCCTGATGAGGTAGATAGGTGGCTCTTGGCTAATCCTTTGTTAGTTCCAGGAGCCTTGCATTTTGTGGAAAGAAATGCTACTGTTATTAGTTATGGTATTCAAACTAATTCAACTCCAGAGATGAATCGAGGAAGGTTTGAAGATCCCACTTTTAAGTTCCAGATACCTCTTCAAATTGCTGCTGAGCGTGAAATTGCAAGGTCCTTATTAGGAGGTATGCATATCTTACTGTAGCTGTATTCATTGTAGCTAAGTGTTTATTTCTGAAATGGGAACTTGTTATATGTTTTGCAGATCCAAACTTTAACTGGGTTGTTGGATTTAAGGAATTTCCTCACCCAACTATCGAAGCTATTGTTGCATTAGACACGATAGGACCGACTTTCTTCCTTGCTGTCGCTATGTTTGGTTTTGTTCTTCAAATCAGTTCTTTGATAACTGAGAAAGAGCTCAAACTTCGCCAGGTATAACTTTGATTCTATATTAGATGTTACACCAGTGGATATGTACATTGATTCTGTTTTCCCTTTTTATTTTTTGCAACAGGCAATGACGATGATGGGTGTTTTTGACACTGCTTATTGGTTGTCATGGCTTACATGGGAAGGAATTCTTACTGCCATTTCGGCACTCTTGACTGTTCTCTTTGGGATGATGTTCCAGTTTGACTTTTTCTTGAAGAATAGTTTCGCTGTTGTCTTCTTACTTTTCCTGCTGTTCCAGTTTAATTTGGTAAGACTGTCTAGTTTGAGACTAACTTCAACACATGTCAAAGGATTTATTATTTCTACTTTCGTATTGGTATATTCTGGTTTTCCCTGTTTTTGCACATCAATCCAACTATAACTTCATCATTTGTGCTGCTAGATTGGAGTAGCATTCGTTTTCCCTGTTTTTGCACATCAATCCAACTATAACTTCATCATTTGTGCTGCTAGATTGGAGTAGCATTCATGCTATCAGCTTTTATCAGCAAATCATCTTCAGCAACAACTGTAGGCTTCTTTGTGTTTCTGGTTGGATTTATAACACAGGTGCCTTTGTAATGCAAAAAAACAATACTGCAGCCATTTCTTCATTAATGGATTGTGTTACTGATCATTAATCTAACTGTAGCTAGCAACATCAACTGGGTTTCCCTATGCCAAGAAATATTCTCGCATGATCAGGGCGCTTTGGTCACTTTTCCCACCCAATACCTTTTCTCAGGGTCTAAAACTTCTTGCTGGTGCAACTTCAACTCCTCAAGATCCTGGAATTAGTTGGAGTAAGAGAGCAGAATGTGGACCCAATGATGACACTGATTGTGTTATTACAATCGTACGTCAACTCCCAAAACATTTCATCTAATAATTGTGTCCAATCGTTCTTTGATCATTACTTATTTGGTTTTTGCAGAATGATATCTACTTGTGGCTTCTTGGGTCTTTCTTTTTGTGGTTTGTTTTGGCTCTCTATTTTGACAATATTACTCCAAATGCTTCTGGTGTAAGAAAATCTATCTTTTACTTTCTAAATCCTGGGTACTGGACCGGTAAAGGTGTTTACTTTCTAAATCCTGGGTACTGGACCGGTAAAGGTGGCAACCGAGTAGAAGGTGCTTTCTCTCAGTCTTGTTTCTCTATTCTTTAGAAAATTTGGTGTCAAAAAAATAATAATCGTAATAACTATTTCTACTCTAAACAGAAGGTGGAATATGCAGTTGTACTGGTTCAGTCCCACCTATGGATCACATTACACCCGATGATGAGGATGTCCTTGAAGAGGAAACATTAGTTAAACAACAGTCAATGGAGGGTTCAGTTGATCCCAACATTGCAGTTCAAATACGTGGTCTTGCAAAAATTTATCCTGGTACAACGAAGTTTGGATGCTGCAAATGCAAGAAAACTTCTCCTTTTCATGCTCTGAAGGTACTTTTCTAAGAAAACAGTGTTGGAAAACTGATGTTCTTATATGCGGTAGTTGCAAATTAGCTTGGTATTCCTTGACTAAATTTTGAAATATAATCAGGGTCTGTGGATGAATATTGCCAAAGATCAATTATTCTGTCTTCTTGGACCCAATGGTGCAGGGAAAACAGGGAAAACAACTACTATTAATTGTTTAACAGGCTTATTTCCAGTTACTGGTGGGGATGGTAAGATGAGCTTGCATTTTCTCTTGTTTCATAAAAGACTAAAAGATAGATTCTCAAGTATTTTCACCATACTAAAACCTTTCTGATTGGCTTAAACAGCATTAATTTATGGAAATTCTATACGAAGCTCTGTTGGTATGTCCAACATCCGTAAAACAATTGGAGTTTGTCCTCAGGTGGGCCATTTTTGTCGCTATATCCTTCTCAGTTCTCACATTTGCCTTGTTTATAGACATTTGTTCTGCTGTAAATGACTTATGACATTCCAAGTCCACAGTTTGATATTCTTTGGGATGCTTTGTCTGGTGAAGAACACCTCAAACTCTTTGCTAGCATCAAAGGGTTGTCACCTGCATTGATCAGCTCTGTAAGTATATTATATCCAAATGGTAGAAATGAATTGGTTAGTTACTTTTACAGTTTCCGTTAGCGATAGATGGTATATTATTTCTACTTCAAATCAAGAATACTTTTTTTCTTAT
Source organism: Physaria fendleri (assembly GCA_036630335.1). NCBI lineage: Eukaryota > Viridiplantae > Streptophyta > Magnoliopsida > Brassicales > Brassicaceae > Physaria > Physaria fendleri. The sequence goes on along the minus strand of CM071720.1, from coordinate 12,672,836 downwards.
GCTGTTTAAAATCTGTCATACAGATGGTTGAGAAGTCACTTGCCGAGGTAAAACTGTCTGAAGCAGGGAAAATCAGGGCAGGAAGTTACAGTGGAGGAATGAAACGCCGACTAAGTGTTGCTGTTTCTCTCATTGGTGACCCAAAGCTGGTCTTCCTGGACGAACCAGTACGTTATGTTCTACTTTCCTATCCTAATAGATGGAACATGTATTTTGTTGAAGGTTATTTATCTAAGTTTTGTTTCCTTATAATCGTTTGTTTGTCATACATGGATTACAGACTACAGGCATGGATCCGATCACTAGGAGACATGTGTGGGATATCATACAGGAAACCAAGAAAGGTCGTGCCATTATACTAACGACGCATTCGATGGAGGAAGCAGATATTTTAAGTGATCGAATAGGGATAATGGCAAAGGGTAGGCTCCGCTGCATAGGAACCTCGATCAGATTGAAATCCCGCTTTGGCACAGGTTTCGTTGCTAACCTTAGCTTCGTTGAAAGCAACAACCAAGAAATCAACGGCAATACCCATAATGGCATAACCAGTGCTTCAGACTCACGTGAGGCGGTGAAGAAATTCTTTAACGATGTGAGTATGTTCCTTTAGTTTATGGTTAAAGTTTACATTTTACAAATGCCATTAACTTATTTTGACACTCTGATCTGCTGATATTTTCTCGCAGCATCTAAAAGTCAAACCAATAGAAGAAAACAAAGCCTTCATGACTTTTGTTATACCACACGACAAGGAGAACTTATTGACAGTAAGCAATAATACAACCCTATCATCTATGGATCTAAAAGTGTTAGTGATTTCACAATTTCTCTGTTTGTTAGGGGTTTTTTGCTGAGCTGCAAGACAGAGAAACAGAATTTGGAATCTCAGACATCCAACTAGGTCTTGCAACTCTTGAAGAAGTCTTTTTGAATATAGCAAGAAAAGCTGAACTTGAGAGCGCTGCAGTTGATGGAACAGTGGTCACTCTTGATCTAACATCCGGTTCTTCAGTCGAAGTAAGTAAAAATACATCTCAGACAGATATTATAACACCCAAAAGCTAATCAAGTCCAAATACAATCTACAGATACCAGTTGGTGCAAGATTTATTGGAATACCCGGAACAGAAAGTGCAGAACATCCACGGGGAGTCATGGTGGAAGTGTATTGGCAACAAGATGAGTCAGGATCATTGTGTATCTCAGGACACTCACCGGAGATGCCAGTTCCTGAAAATATTCCTGTGACAGATCCGGTGGCACCAGGAGGACTTAGCGGGTTGGGAGGCAGAGGAAGACGACAGGTTCAGGGAATTGTGATTGATCCTGAGTTTGCTGCTAGCTTAGCTAGAAGCGGTTCCACTTCTTCCAGGCATCGTTCATTGTGAAATGAAAATCTACAGATTTATAGTATTTATTACACGATATATGAAAACCACAGACATGTTTATTTAAAGTTTACATAATTCTATGATGTAAATGACTGATTAGAAAACAAAATATTCAGTTCATAGTAAGATTAAAAGATCATTTGTGACTATTCTCAAACTGTTGATGCTGTTTTTGAATGAGACAGATCTTTATCATCGATTTGATTGAGAACAACTATTTCCCTATTTTAAAATTGAAAAAAAATCAGATTATCAAATGAACAAAATCATAACACACTAGATCTTAAGAGAGAACATAATAACATTTTAGCCTCTGGATTGACCATTTTCACGGCCAGGTTTTACTATACTGTTCTGGTGATCTTTGCCATCACCGTTGTTAGATTCACCGTTGCCCCGTCTATCATATCCATTTCTTCCATAGCCTCGACCTCCATAACCATTGCCTCGAGGCCTAAACCCATCGTTCCTATAACCGTTCTCGCTCCTGTAGCCTTCATTTCTCATTGAGGGTCTTCCATTATCGTTTTTGCCTGCAGGGGAATCAAAGGTTTAAGTCTTTTAAGTCTTGAAGTTAGGATCTTGTAGGACAATATTCACAAAGTAGTAAACTTTAGTCTAACTTACCTCGTTTCTCTTCTATTGAAACTCTTCTGTTTCCGATTCTGATGGCTAATTCTTTGTGAGCCTAGAGTTATGATGAAGCAGGACTTCAGAGGAAGAATCCAGAAAAATCAAAAGTTTGTTAGAAATTTGTTGATGTTGAGACATACCTTGAGGACTAATTTCACAGCTTCAGCAGATTCAAAAGTCACAAACCCGAAACAGTTTCCTTTTAACTGAAAAACGAAAACGTTTTGATGGTTAAAATGTTCAGGAGTAGAACAAAGCATAACATATTTCCTCTAAATATCCATTTGATAACAACACACCTGGTAACTTCTAACTTGGATACCATCTTTCTTAATAGCTCCAAAACCTTTGAATGTTTCATTGAGTTGCTCGGGTGTTGCGTCCATAGGCAAGTTTGCAACAAATATTGAACCACCTTCAGCTGATACATAAGTGAGCAAATCATATTAAGACATAGACAAGTGGAAAAGATTTGGTTTCATGGAATTGTAGAACATTGAATCCAAACCTGGTTTTTTAATTGTTTCGGCAGAAGAGTGTTGAGGAACAGGTGGCGGAGCTTTGGATTCGGGAGCAGCACTCTGCCTTGCAACAGGCTTAGGCTTTGCAGGAGAAGCTTTGACATTGAATGTAGCACCGTTTTGAGCCAATGATTGAACCTAAGTGTAAGTAGCAAAATATTTAGATTATCGAAAGCAAGATTGAGGCAGAGAAATGGATTTTACACATAAGACTAAAAGACTCACAATTACTGCAAATGATTTCTTGGGAGCATCCACACCATTGTTGTCATCTCTCAGAAATAAGACTAAAAGACTCACAATTACTGCAAATGATTTCTTGGGAGCATCCACACCATTGTTGTCATCTCTCAGAACTTTTTCCTCCTGGGTTTTGGGATGTCCATTTGCTACAGCTTTTTCTAGTTTCTTCACTGTAACTGGCTCTGCAACTTCTTTGATTGGCTCTGCAACTTCTTTTGTTGGCTGTGCAACTTGTTTAGTTGGCTCTGCAGATCACAATCAATATTCTTAGGAAACCCGAAATACAAATCTTATATTCTTGATTGACAAAAGAACATTGGCCAATACTCACCGACAGCAACAAGAGTGACTGTTGATTGAACAACTTGAGGACATCTCTACCTAATCCAAGAGATTCATTAGCATCAGACAACAAGTAATGATTTTGTTTCATCTGAATCAAAAAACAGATATCAATTTAAATTCCCACATTGACGTTCCAATCTAGACGAAAAGCATTCAATAATCTCAGTAAATCCGATAACTTAGCAAGATAGATAATTCCATAATTTAAGACTTACAAGTTATAGCTATTACAGTTTGAAGAATTATAAAAAGCTCAAGCTTTTACAAAGGGTTCCACATAAAGGACAAGACTTTAAGGCAGATATATTAAACCCTAAATAAATCTAAGGAAGCACAATTGAAAAAGCGAGAAAGATACAAACAATAAACAACAGAAGCAATACCTGGGAAGAAGAAAAGAGAAGCAGGATTAAAATCTCAGATCAAGGACACAGGAGCAAGGAAGGATGAATATGTATTATTTTTATACATATGGTTGTTTTGTAGGGTTTTACTTAGAAATTTCAGACGAGAAATTTGGGAATTTTGTTTCTAAGATTTTTTTTCCATTATACTATAGTATTTATTTCCTGAATTGTTTTTGATGATTACATTGTCAAGTAGGAAATTTGTGGCTAGGATTGACAAATTTCAAAAGAAATGAAAGATATAAAATGGGCCCTAAAAGTATTTTCTTATATGTTTTACTATTAATTGTTTAAATTATATATATTCATATATTTTTCTTACACTAATGTTTACATTTATTTTTTTTATTAAACTTATTTTTCTTCCAAAATGTTGTTTGTAAAGTACACATGTCAAATCTTTAAAATACCATTAGAAAATAAGTAACTTAAATTCCCAAATCCAAAATTCCACCTAAACCTAATAGTTTTACAAGATTTGAATATGTAATTCAATCGTCAATAGAAATTTTGGTATTTATGGAAGAAAAATAACTTTATGTTTGTGATTTGTTTCAATTTTTCAATTTCATATGGTCTTACTTCCATTTAAGAAATTAATAATAACATCTATCTTTTTGTTTTTCAAAATACCAACTTATGAAAAATCTAGAATGAAGGATTATTTTAGATTTGTAATGATATACTAACTTATAAAAAAAAATGTAGTTTTGTTTTATAGTAGTAATGAGACTGAAACAACAGCCTTTGTAATCAATGTGAAAGGGTCAGTTATTATGCAAAATGGGAGCAAAATCTAGGCCATGAGCGTGCATTTGTTATGAACAAATGAATGGTGTTCATTGCAGTGTAGATATTGATTGCATGTTAAAAGTGGATTTTGCACTTAAAACAAATGTGTGAATGTCTGACACGTTACCATTGTGCTTGTATTTGTATTTGTTAAAGTTGATGTTAAAGTGGGTTTTGCAATTAAAACAAACGTGTGAATGTCTGACACGTAAGCATTGTGCATGAATTAGTATTTGTTAAAATTGATGTTAAAGTGGATTTGGTAATTAAAACAAACTTGTGAATGTCTGACACGTTAGCCTTGTGCATGTTGTTAAAAGTTGTAATTTGTAAGAATTTTTTTAAGTAAACATAATAACCAACATAAAACATATGTTTTCCAACAAAAAAAAAGTATAATGATGTGAGTTTTTTTTACATATATTATATATTACAGTGTGGTGTATACATTATAGGTCATACAAGAAGTTTTAAGTGGTTATTTAATTTTAGGTCAAAATCTAACGTTTGTTTTACCATTTCCAAAAAAACTTTAATTTTTCATCTATTTCAAGAAAACTTTATTATTTCCTTGTGGTTTCAAAAACTTTGTCAATTGTATTTCTTTTGTTAAACAAACTTAAATATAATTATTTACTATTCATGCAAGATTATAATCTTTTAAAAATATAAACATGCACAATGTATTGACAAAGATAAGCTCTTAAACTGTTTAAAAGAAAGATAAGCACATGCATTTCCTAATTGCTTAGAAAATGACATTATTATTCATAAATTTTGCATAGTAAATATATATTCAATATTTCTCAAAAAAAAAAGTTATGGAAAATATTATGTAACAAAAGAACCGTCATCAATTGAAACATATTTTGTTGATTAGCATCGCTTACGAAGCGAACGCAATACCACTATGCTACGGAGGCTTTCGACGTGCAATAAATAACCTTTACTTAAATACCACAATAAATAGACATATACATCTTCCACAATTTTTTTTATTGAGAATAAGTTTATTAGTTATTTTAAGTGTATTCTTAAATCAACAAATTACAGATGTCAATTTCATTAAATCTTTTTTTCATTTCATTATATTGAAAATTGATGTATAACATGAAAAATGAAATAGTTTTTATAACTAGTAATTAGATGAGCAAAT
>CM071720.1:12579646-12591968 GCA_036630335.1 Physaria fendleri | reverse complement strand
AAAAAAAAAAAAAAAAAGATATTATTTTGTTTTATTTGATATATTTAATGATTTATTAATTGTAATGGCAAATGATGTAATATTGTTTTAATGATTTATTAATTGTAATGGCAAATGATGTAATATTGTAGAAAACAAAGGTTTCTTCTGAATTGGTACTTCACAAATACTATAAGAAGATACTATAAGAAGATAATAAAATTATTTATATGTTTAGGACTTTATTCCTTAAAAAATGTATAACTAAAATAGCGGAACGTAATATAAGCTCATAAACATTTACTAATGGGCTTGGGCCTTATTAGAGCCCGGATAATTTGCTCTCTACCTAGGTCTCTCTCCCTTTGAATGTAACAGACCATGGCGCCACGAGTGACTCGGTGCTGAAATCTTGAACTGGATATGGTATAGAGAGGGAGAGGGACGATTCGAAGTCAATGATAGCAAAAAGCTTCGTAAGAGATGATATCTCTATTACAGTGATAGAGTTGGAGTTGCCATTTTCTTGTCATAGATTATCCTATGTGTATGTCTGAAACTGGACATGAAGTGCTTAAAAGACGGTTTTTTGCATCATGTTCGCTCCATTAAGAGTGGTGTAGCCTTGACCGCAATCTCCTCGAACCAACTCATTAATCATGTTCGCTCCATTAAGAGTGGTGTAGCCTTGACCGCAATCTCCTCGAACCAACTCATTACTCTTTACTCTGGAAATGGCCGATTGCGGGAAGCTCGGAATGTGTTCGACGAAATGCGTGACAGAAACGTTTACTCGTGGAACGCAGTTATCTCGGCCTACGTAAAGTTTAACAACTTAAAGGAAGCTCGTGAATTGTTCAAAATGGCCAACTCTGAACGAGATTTGATTACGTATAATACTTTGCTTTCAGGGTTTGCTAAAAATGATGGGTGTGAGAGTGAAGCTATTGAGATGTTTGGGGAGATGCAAAGGAGGGAGAAGGATGGGATTTGGATAGACGATTTCACTATCACTACTATGGTTAAACTTTCTGCAAAGTTAATGAATGTTTTGGATAGACGATTTCACTATCACTACTATGGTTAAACTTTCTGCAAAGTTAATGAATGTGTTTTATGGCCAACAGTTGCACGGAGTTATGGTGAAAACCGGGAATGATGCAACTAAGTTTGCTGTTAGTTCTCTCATTCACATGTATTCAAAATGTGGGAGGTTTAAGGAAGTTTGTAATGTCTTTAACGGATCGTGTGCTGAGTTTGTTGATGGTGTTGCTAAGAATGCAATGGTTGCAGCTTATGGTAGAGAAGGCGACATTGAAAAAGCTTTTAGTATATTCTGGAGAAATCCAGAACTGAATGATACAATTTCGTGGAATACATTGATTTCAGGGTATGCACAGAATGGTTATGAAGAAGAAGCTTTGAAGATGGCTGTTAGTATGGAGGAAAATGGATTCAAATGGGATGAACACACTATCGCAGCTGTAATAAATGTTCTGAGTAGTTTAAAGAGCCTGAAGATTGGAAAGGAAGTACATGCTCGGGTATTGAAAAATGGACTATATTCTAATAAATTTATAAGCAGTGGAATTGTTGATGTTTACTGTAAGTGTGGAAATATGAAGTATGCAGAGTCTGTCCATATGTTATATGGTTTTGGCAACTTGTATTCAACTTCTTCAATGATTGTGGGTTACACGTCTGAGGGCAGGATGGTGGAAGCAAAAAAGTTGTTTGATTCTTTATCTGAAAAGAATGTAGTGGTCTGGACTGCAATGTTCTTGGGATATCTCAATTTACGGCAACCTGATTCTGTGCTTGAGCTTGCACGTCAATTTATAGCTAATGAGACCAAACTTCCGGATTCTTTGGTCATGGTTAGCATTCTTGGTGCATGCTCTTTAAAAGCTTCTATGGAACCCGGGAAGGAGATTCACGGTCACAGCTTGAGAACAGGCATTTTAATGGATAAGAAACTTGTTACTGCATTTGTTGATATGTATTCAAAATGCGGGAATGTTGAATATGCTGAAAAGGTCTTTGAGAGTAGCTTTGAGAGAGACACAGTTATGTACAACGCCATGATAGCTGGTTGTGCTCATCATGGCCACGAAGCAAAAGCATTCCAGCTCTTTGAAAACGCGACTGAGGGTGGATTTAAGCCAGATGAAATTACATTTATGGCCCTCTTGTCAGCTTGCCGTCACCGCGGCCTAGTTTCAGAGGGTGAGAAATACTTCAAGTCGATGATAGAGGTTTACAACATACCCCCTGAGGTTGGCCACTATGCCTGCATGATTGACTTATATGGAAAGGCCAATAGGTTGGACAAAGCCATAGAATTGATAGAAGGTATTGATCAAGTTGAAGAAGATGCTGTTATTCTTGGAGCGTTTTTGAATGCTTGTAACCTGAATAAGAATACAGAGCTAGTGAAGGAAGTGGAAAAGAAATTGTTAGTCATTGAAGGATCTAACGGTTCTCGCTATATTCAACTGGCTAATGCTTACGCCTCATCTGGTGAATGGGATGAGATGAGACGGATACGGCATCTTATGAGAGCGAGGGAGTTTGAACGCTTTTCTGGGTGCAGCTGGGCATATATCAATAATCAAGTTCATATGTTTATTTCATCTGACATTTCCCATTTTAAGACAGAAGATATATATGCCATGCTACATTTTGTGACCAAGGATTTGTCAAAAGTTGCTGAAATCACTGTTTAAGAGGAGAGAGGTATCAATTTTCTGTACATTATTATAGAGTACTCACATGACAACAAGGTTGATGATCTCTGTCTTTGTGTGTTTAAGGGATTCGTTTGCCATTAACGGTCAGCAACGTAAAGGTTGATGATCTCTGTCTTTGTGTGTTTAAGGGATTCGTTTGCCATTAACGGTCAGCAACGTAGTTTCACTGTTCTTAGGTTGCTGAGATTCTATTTGACAAATTAGCTTTCTCGATGTTCTTATCATCAGTGATTGTGTGGTCATCCATGTTTTGAGTCATAACTCTCGCTGATTTATAGAAAGAAACTCAATATTTTTTTTACTTGCTTCTGTTGGATGATCACTCGTCTAAAGTTTGTTGCATCAGCTAGACCTATAGTTCTTTTTTTTTTGTCAGGCAGACCTATCTTGTATGTCACTATGACAGTTACTGCAAAATTTGAAGATTAAGAGACAAAAACCTCACTATTCTTATCTAAAATGGAGTTCTAAAACTTCCTCCATTGATAGTAAGGCTTCAAACCTTAACTTAGCTCAACTAGACGGAAATGTCATGTAACTATGTAAGTATGAAATCTGTAACATGTTTTAGAATTGAAGTGAAATGATACTTGTATGTTTTCTGTATGAAACCACCCTTACTAATTTTTTGTTTTATTATTTTGAAATAGGCAAGGAAGAAACCAAGCAACATTAACTCCAAGAAATTAAGACAATGACAACTGAAACAACATCAAATCAAACAAACACAGAAGACCAGTAGCAACAGAAACCAGTACAAGAACTACGGATGCATGCAGAAAATCAAAAGATAAGCAAAATTTCCAAAAGAAAACCTGTCCTAGCAAGTTGCAGAAGGTAAGTTACACTTTTCAGGGAGTTTAACTGCGAGGCCAAGGTCGATCCCACTGAGAAAGGGATTAAATTTGTTTTACTTTTCAGGGAGTTTAACTGCGAGGCCAAGGTCGATCCCACTGAGAAAGGGATTAAATTTGTTTTTCTCCTTGCAGAGACATGGAAAGTCGGCCTTGGACAGGGCAGTGCAGCAAGGGCCCAAGGGATCAATCGAGGTGGCAGGGTTCTTAGTCTGCACATAAGGCTGGCAAGAGTATAGACCAGCAATGGTCATACCATACATGTTCTGTGCGGTTGCTTGCATGAGTGTCAAGGCAAGAACTAAGGTAATGCATGAGTGTCAAGGCAAGAACTAAGGTAATAACGACAAGCTTAGTGTTAGGCTTCATGGCTGTGAGTACTTTTGTGGAAGTTTCTCACCAATCGTTTTGCAACTATTTGAGAGCATAGATTGTAAACCCCATTTAAGAGCATGTGTAGGAGAATATATAGTACTAATATGGTCTATACTAAAAATATAAAGTACATCTATGTTCTTAATGTACTATCTTATGATACTTTGATATATATTAACTATAGAGTAAGAACGAAGAAGACCCGTGAGACTATGACATTACTATGTTACCCGTGAAACCACTGGGCAATGTGTTCACTTCATTTAAGAGCATGTGTAGGAGAATATATAGTACTAATATGGTCTATACTAAAAATATAAAGTACATCTATGTTCTTAATGTACTATCTTATGATACTTTGATATATATTAACTATAGAGTAAGAACGAAGAAGACCCGTGAGACTATGACATTACTATGTTACCCGTGAAACCACTGGGCAATGTGTTCACTTATCACGGGCGTTATTTGGTAGCCTCAAATTTTGCTGGGGACAAATACAATTTAATTGCTTTTATATGCAACCAAAATGACAGTGTGTGAATACTTGGATGCATTATTTATCCCAATTTTATTGAGAAAAATCCCTCATTTATTGGTTCTTGGTAAAGCAGTACTGGTTTTTTGAGTTATGCAACAGTGAAACGTGTCTTATGTTTATATTTGTGTGTTTTTTTTTTGGTCGGCCAAGCCATGAGCTAATATTGGTAGATGAATGTATCATGCATGTATAAGGACGTACTCAAATAGAGCTAATCATTTATTGCATCTTGAACTCACATTTCATAAGTAGAATGTGGATTGATAATTCTTAACCCGGAAATACAAAAGTAACATGTGAATTGAAAACGATGATAGATTATTTGTTCACTAATTTGAGAGTTTTTTTTGCAGTCTCAACAAGTGGAACACAACGAAGATTAAAATGTGTAGCAGAGGTCAAGTAGGCACAAACCAAAGAGACATAAATCTTGATCCAGATCATTGACGAGAAAAAGGTGAGATGGGTACAGATGGCCGTAAAGATAATCACTGCCAAGCAGTTGATGAGGTACTTAGTTGTGCTGAACTCTTTTTCTGTTCCTTCATTAGGGAAATGGCCATGGGAGTAAAAGTCATAGAGCAGTATTCTAACAATTAATTAATACAGATCAATTGTAACTTGATTGATGCTTATTGTTAAGTAGTAGCTGTTAGGTTTCACATGATAAAATTTTAACAAAATTATAGAATCTAAAATGAAAAAAATATTTGGATTCTACCAAAACAAATACTCAAAATATAAGTTTTTTTTTTTTAACACATTTGTATTTTTTCCACTAAACCCATGACCTCGGTGCGGCGCAGTACCAACTGACCCGCACCGTCTCGTCATATATAAGTTAATATTAACATAATAAAATTATTTATATGTTTAGGACTTTATTCCTTAAAAAATGTATAACTAAAATAGCGGAACCTAATATAAGCTCATAAACATTTACTAATGGGCTTGGGCCTTATTAGAGCCCGGATAATTTGCTCTCTACCTAGGTCTCTCTCCCTTTGAATGTAACAGACCATGGCGCCACGAGTGACTCGGTTCTGAAATCTTGAACTGGATATGGTATAGAGAGGGAGAGGGACGATTCGAAGTCAATGATAGCAGAAAGCTTCGTAAGAGATGATATCTCTCTTACAGTGATATAGTTGGAATTGCCATTTTCTTGTCATAGATTATCCTATGTGTATGTCTGAAACTGGACATGAAGTGCTTAAAAGACGGTTTTTTGCATCATGTTCGCTCCATTAAGAGTGGTGTAGCCTTGACCGCAATCTCCTCGAACCAACTCATTAGTCTTTACTCTGGAAATGGCCGATTGCGGGAAGCTCGGAATGTGTTCGACGAAATGCGTGAGAGAAACGTTTACTCGTGGAACGCCGTTATCTCGGCCTACCTAAAGTTTAACAACTTAAAGGAAGCTCGTGAAATGTTCAAAATGGCCAACTCTGAACGAGATTTGATTACGTATAATACTTTGCTTTCAGGGTTTGCTAAAACTGATGGGTGTGAGAGTGAAGCTATTGAGATGTTTGGTGAGATGCAAAGGAGGGAGAAGGATGGGATTTGGATTGACGATTTCACTGTCACTACTATGGTTAAACTTTCCGCGAAGTTAAAGAATGTGTTCTATGGCCAACAGTTGCATGGAATTATGGTGAAAACCGGGAATGATGCAACTAAGTTTGCTGTAAGCTCTCTCATTCACATGTATTCAAAATGTGGGAGATTTAAGGAAGTTTGTAATGTCTTTAACGCACCCTGTGCTGAGTTTGTTGATGGTGTTGCTAAGAATGCAATGATTGCAGCTTATTGTAGAGAAGGTGACACTGAGAAAGCTTTTCGTATGTTCTGGAGAAATCCAGAACTGAATGATACAATTTCGTGGAATACATTGATTTCAGGGTATGCACAAAATGGCAATGAAGAAGAAGCTCTGAAGATGGCTGTTAGTATGGAGGAAAATGGGTTGACATGGGACGAACACACTATCGCGGCTGTACTAAATGTTCTGAGTAGTTTAAAGAGCCTGAAGATTGGAAAGGAAGTACATGCTCGGGTATTGAAAAATGGACTATATTCTAATAAATTTATAAGCAGTGGAATTGTTGATGTTTACTGTAAGTGTGGAAATATGAAGTATGCAGAATCTGTCCATATGTTATATGGTTTTGGCAACTTGTATTCAACTTCTTCAATGATTGTGGGTTACACATCTGAGGGCAGGATGGTGGAAGCAAAAAAGTTGTTTGATTCTTTATCTGAAAAGAATGTAGTGGTCTGGACTGCAATGTTCTTGGGATACCTCAACGTACAGCAACCTGATTCCGTGCTTGAGCTTGCACGTCAATTTATAGCTACCGAGACCAAAGTTCCTGATTCTTTGGTCATGGTTAGCATCCTTGGTGCATGCTCTTTACAAGCTTCTATGGAACCGGGGAAGGAGATTCATGGTCACAGCTTGAGAACAGGCATTCTGATGGATAAGAAACTTGTTACTGCCTTTGTTGACATGTATTCAAAATGCGGGAATGTTGAATATGCTGAAAAGATCTTTGATTGTAGCTTCGAGAGAGACACAGTTATGTACAATGCCATGATAGCTGGTTATGCTCATCATGGCCATGAAGCAAAAGCATTCCAGCTCTTTGAAGGATGCTACTGAGGGTGGATTTAAGCCAGATGAAATTACGTTTATGGCACTCCTATCAGCTTGCCGTCACGTGGCTTAGTTTCAGCAGGTGAGATATATCTCAAGTCGATGATAGAGGTTTACAACATAGCCCCTGAGGTTGGTCACTATGCCTGCATGATTGACTTGTATGGAAAGGCCAATAGGTTGGACAAAGCCATAGAATTGATAGAAGGTATTGATCAAGTTGAAAATGATGCTATTATTCTTGGAGCGTTTTTAAATGCTTGTAACCTGAATAAGAATACAGAGCTAGTGAAGGAAATGGAAAAGAAATTGTTAGTGATTGAAGGATCTAATGGTTCTCGCTATATTCAACTGGCTAACGCTTATGCCTCATCTGGTAAATGGGATGAGATGAGAAGGATACGACATCTTATGAGAGGAAAGGAGTTAGAAAACTTTTCTGGGTGCAGCTGGGCCTATATGAACAATCAAGTCCATATGTTTATTTCATCTGACATTTCCCATTTCAAGGCAGAAGCTATATATGCCATGCTACATTTTGTGACCAAGGATTTGTCAAAAGTTGCTGAAATCACTGTTTAAGTATATGCCATGCTACATTTTGTGACCAAGGATTTGTCAAAAGTTGCTGAAATCACTGTTTAAGAGAGAGAGGTATCAATTTTCTGTACATTATTATAGAGTACTCACATGACATCAAGGTCAATGATCTTTGTCTTCTTCGTTTGCCATTAACGGTCAGCGATGTAGCTTCGCTGATCTTAGGGTGCTGAGATTCTATTTGACATTTAGCTTTTTCAATGTTCTTATCATCAGTGACTGTTTGGTCATCACTATTTTTAGTCATAATTCTGTGCTGATTTTTAGAAATAAACTCAATATTTTTTACTTCCTTCTTTTGGACGATCACTCTTCTGCAGTCTGTTGCATGAGCTACAGACCTATAGTTCTCAGTATGATAGTTACTGAAAAAGTTGAAGATTTAGAGACAAAAAACCTAATTATTCTTATCTAAAATGGTTTTCTTAAAAACTTTCTCCATTGATAGAAGGGCTTGATGTTTTAACTTAGCTCAACAAGACGGAAAGGTCATGTAAGTATGAAATCTGTAACATGTTTTAGAATTGAAGTGAAATGATACTTGTATGTTTTCTGTATGTAAGTATGAAATCTGTAACATGTTTTAGAATTGAAGTGAAATGATACTTGTATGTTTTCTGTTTGAAACCACTCTTACTAACTTTTTGTTTTATTATTTTGAAATAGGCAGGGAAGAAACCAAGCAACATCAACACAAAGAAGTTAAGACAATAACAACTGAAACACTTCAAACAAACACAGAACAACAGTAGCAACAGAAACGAGTACAAGAACTATGGATTCATGAAGGAAATCAAAAGATAAAGAGAAACTTTCCAAAAATAAACCTGTGTCCTAGCAAGATGCAGAAGGTAAGTTACACTTTTCAGGGATTTTAGCTGCGAGGCCAAGGTCGATCCCACTGAGAAAGGGATTGAATTTGTTTTTCTCCTTGCAGAGACATGGGATGTCGGCCTTGGAGAGGGCAGTGCAGCAAGGGCCCGACGGATCAATGGCGGTGGTCAATGGGTTCTTAATCTGTACATAAGGCTTGCAAGAGTACAGACCAGCAATGGTCATACCACACGTGTTCTGTGCGGTTGCTTGCATGAGTGTCAAGGCAAGAACTAAGGTAACAACGACAAGCTTAGTGTTTGGCTTCATGGCTTTGAGTACTTTTGTGGAAGTTTCTCACCAATCGTTTTGCAACTATTTGATTGATTTGCTCTTCTTTAGTTCTTTTAGCCTAGGATAGGCTACAGTACCTGCATCAATAGAGGTTATATAGAGAGAATATGCACGTTACTGGTGAGATTATATCTACAAGATTATAATTTTGACTTGGAAGCATGGGTCCCTCACATAGTCACATCATATTAGACAATACTCTTGTGATCTCACAACTAGTCTCCTGTATAATCATTTAAGAGCATGTGTAGGAGAATATATAGTACTAATATGGTCTATACTAAAAATATAAAGTACATTTATATCCTTAATGGACTATCTTATGATACTTTGATATATATTAACTATAGAGTAAGAGCGAAGAAGACCCGTGAGACTATGACATTACATGTTACCCGTGAGACCAGTGGGCAATGTGTTCACTTATCACGGGCGTATTTGGCGGCCTCAAATTTTGCTGGGGACAAATACAATTTAATTGCTTTTATATGCAACCAAAATGACAGTGTATAAATACTTGTTAATTGCTTTTATATGCAACCAAAATGACAGTGTATAAATACTTGGATGCGTTATCTATCCCAAATTTATTGAGAAGAATCCGTCATTTATTGGTTCTTGGTAAAACAGTACTGGTTTTTTTGAGTTATGCAACACTCAAACGTGTCTTATGTTTCTATTTGTGTGTTTTTTCTTGGTCGGCCAAGCTATGAGCTAATATTGGTAGATGAATGTATCATGCATGTATAAGGACGTTCTCTAATAGAGCTAATCATTTATTGCATCTTAAACTCACATTTCATAAGTAGAATGTGGATTGATAATTCTTAACCCGGAAATACAAAAGTAACATGTGAATTGAAAACGATGATTGATTATTTGTTCACTAATTTGAGAGTTTTTTTTGCAGTCTCAACAAGTGGAACACAACGAAGATTAAAATGTGTAGCAGAGGTCAAGTAGGCACAAACCAAAGAGACATAAATCTTGATCCAGATCAACTCACATTTCATAAGTAGAATGTGGATTGATAATTCTTAACCCGGAAATACAAAAGTAACATGTGAATTGAAAACGATGATTGATTATTTGTTCACTAATTTGAGAGTTTTTTTTGCAGTCTCAACAAGTGGAACACAACGAAGATTAAAATGTGTAGCAGAGGTCAAGTAGGCACAAACCAAAGAGACATAAATCTTGATCCAGATCGTTGAAGAGAAAAAGGTGAGATGGGTACAGATGGCCGTGAAGATAATCACTGCCAAGCAGTTGATGAGGTACTTCGTTGTGCTGAACTCTTTTTCTGTTCCTTCATTAGGGAAATGGCCATGGGAGTAAAAGTCATAGAGCAGTGAAATAGCATAAGAGTTTGCTTTGTTCAAGAGAGAAAGAAAGGCATACAAAACCAGCGAAAGTATTAGCAAACCTGAGTCAAGGGAGCATCTCAATTCCTGTAAACAGGAGACAAAACCTTTAGTCCTGGGAAGCAGCACATTGTTCAGTAATGGAAGGCCATTTGCAGCTGCAAATTTCTTACTCTTTTCGCATTTAGCCTCTCTGCATAAAGTTCCATGGTAAAAACACTTTCAACCAAAGTATCTGTAAAACAAGAAATATACTCAGAAAAGAAAGGAAGCTTACGTGTAATCTGTGCCCTCGGGGAAAAGAGCAAGCCATAAACCATCTCGGGGATCCTTAAAACTCGAAACCATCTGCCTCAAGTTTGCTTCATCGACTTCCCATTTGCGCTCAACAGGAATAAACTCAAAGAGGTGAAACGCCCAACCAAAGAGAGGTAACTTCATCAAACTACTCTTAAGCACATATTTTATACTCCCAATCTGGCCTTTACGCAGAGCAAGATCCCAGAAGTACATCCAATCAACTTCAGTTCGGTGATTTGCAATGAGCAATACTCGTTCCTCACAAGGAACCTTATCACCAGAGAAGATAACTTTGGTTCTGTTGAGTGAAATAGCATAAGAGTTTGCTTTGTTCAAGAGAGAAAGAAAGGCATACAAAACCAGCGAAAGTATAAGCAAACCTGCGTCAAGGGAGCATCTCAATTCCTGTAAACAGGAGACAAAACCTTTAGTCCTGGGAAGCAGCACATTGTTCAGTAATGGAAGGCCATTTGCAGCTGCAAATTTCTTACTCTTTTCGCATTTAGCCTCTCTGCATAAAGTTCCGTGGTAAAAACACTTTCAACCAAAGTATCTGTAAAACAAGAAATATACTCAGAAAAGAAAGGAAGCTTACGTGTAATCTGTGCCCTCGGGGAAAAGAGCAAGCCATAAACCATCTCGGGGATCCTTAAAACTCGAAACCATCTGCCTCAAGTTTGCTTCATCGACTTCCCATTTGCGCTCAACAGGAATAAACTCAAAGAGGTGAAACGCCCAACCAAAGAGAGGTAACTTCATCAAACTACTCTTAAGCACATATTTTATACTCCCAATCTGGCCTTTACGCAGAGCAAGATCCCAGAAGTACATCCAATCAACTTCAGTTCGGTGATTCGCAATGAGCAATACTCGTTCCTCACAAGGAACCTTATCACCAGAGAAGATAACTTTGGTTCTGTTGATAACTAAACCTTGGTAATACAATAGTAAAAGAACATTTTTTGAAGATGATAGGAAACCAGATCGAAAGAAGAAAGCTTACTGTAGAACTGAGCTTCCCAGGTTTTATAAACAGTCCAGAAGAAGAAGGAAACGAAGATTTTTATGGCGTAAAGGACAATAAATGGTATGTGAAAAAGGACTCAGAGGTGGGTGATAATTACGGTCTATGCCATTCCCTGGAGAACGTACTCGATGGTTGGAAGGTGAGGAAATTTAAACTACTGTCCCCTCCTTTTTCACGTAATTACTGATTCGACACGTCACCATTGTCCCAATTATTCATCTTATTATTTATTACTACTAGCCGACAAAATTTATAAAAATAAAAATAAAAATCGGCGAGTATGTTAAGCCGGGCTTTAAAGCCCACTATAACTTTTCCCATCATTAACGACAAAATTTATAAAAATAAAAATAAAAATCGGCGAGTATGTTAAGCCGGGCTTTAAAGCCCACTATAACTTTTCCCATCATTAAATGGGCTTGTTAAACCCATTCAATTTTCTTCTTCTTTTTTTTTTTTTTTGAATTAAGGTTAAATTTTTTTTTTTTTTTTTTGAATTAAGGTTAAATTTATTCAAAAACTTTTTTCAATACAAGAGTTTTCTTAGTTTCTTCTACACTACATAGTTTTCTTTTCCTTTATTTTACTACTTCTTCATCCACCATATCTTCCTTCTACCCTTCTTTCCATAATAACTACAAAAAACAACTTCTCGTCATATTTACCCAAACCATTTCCCAGTTTTCCTTCTACTGCCTACTTCTTA
>CM071720.1:12548406-12564810 GCA_036630335.1 Physaria fendleri | reverse complement strand
CTAAAAGACTGCACCATGATGTTCCATCTAGGCCAAGAGACAATATTATTCGAAAAGTAAAGCTTAAAAGACTGCACCATGATGTTCCATCTAGGCCAAGAGACAATATTATTCGAAAAGTAAAGCTTCCATGGTTAGGGTTTAGAGATTTTAAAGTAATTTTGTTATTCATAGGATTAAACACAAAAGGAAACTGATATATTGTTATCTTTAGTTATAGTTAATCTTAATGATTAGATTAAGGTGACCAATTAATTTATTATTCTAGGTTAAATCTATAGTTTTTAAATCTTATAGATTGCTGGAAATAAACAAGGTCAGCAATATTCATTAGCGAATGAAATTTGACATTAACATATATTGTGAACAGATCAAACCAATTCATTTATGCTAGTTTAGGATAGCTAAGATCAATTAAACAGTGGTAGACCATATTAGATGCTCAGATCGCTAAGAATAGTAATCGCTAAGAATAGTAATTGTTGTCACGACACTACAATAATAAAAAAATTATTTTTGAGTTCAAAGATAAGAATTTAAATAGCCTATGAATAATTATTACATCATTAGATATCAAATCCCTCATGATTACTCTAAATTCTAGCGTTTTTTTTTTTTTTTTTTTGGTTTTTTTTTTTTTTTTGGATTAACCGGTATCCTGGATGGCTTTGCCAACCAGACTAATCCGGGCCAGGATCCAGAGCATGTAATATAGTCCCTTTCTCAGGCGTCCCTCGAATTCGTTACCTCCAACCTACAACACTAACTACAGGCGGTAGTACCAACTCTAGAGTCTTTGTTTTCATAGTTAATCTCATTTGTTTTATTCGTTGCATTAGCATAAATTACTATTACCCCTGAATTTATTCTTAGATTTGAAATGTAATCTTGGTGTTGTAAATTTGATCGGTTGTGTAAGATTTAAATTTCTCATTAGTAGAAAAAATAATTTTTAAAAAATATAGTTAATTAATTAATTAATTAAATTTCTAAATAAATCAAATTCATAATTTTAAATTGTGAAACCAAAAGAATTAACAATTGAACTAGGTTATTTTAGGTATTTGTATACCTAAAGTGACTTTAAAAATTATTAATTAATATCAATAAAATAGAGTATAATATTATGGATCGCAGGGTAGCAAATAAACAATGATGATATTATTTCACAACAATCAAACTAACTTGAATATAAGATTTGGAATAAAAAGAACTCTTAAAGAAATAAGCTCCTTTACCTCATGGGGCATTATAGTTGAAATGTGGCCCTATGCTTCATCGAAGAGACTAACAGTTTTGTTTTGCCCTTTTGAAACAAATGAGTATTGGGAAAGAACCAAGTAGTAATTTACAAAATGATACTGCATTATATAAATCGTAGTTATCTTTAAATAATTTACAGAATATTTTTCTTCATCTACCATTCTCAAAAAGCACTTTTTCTAAAATTGAAGACTTAAATCGATTTTAGTTGTAAGAATATTTAAAATACAGAACTCGTATTTTATTTCATTTAAATTAGTTTTGAAGATGGTTAATTTATTTTGTATACTAGTGATTTAAACATCTTTTTAATATTATGGTATGCATAATTCCAAACCTGTAATTCAATGTAACAATGTTTCTGAGATATTTATTATTAGGACACATAATTTTCATATTGGTTAACTTAATTATGAACAAATAAAGTAACAATAGCAAATAAAGAACCACGTTATCAGAGAAAATAAATAAATAAAGATTGTATAGATAGCCACGTAGGCACAGTTCTGAGACACATTCACATGTTTTTATAAACACAAATTATTGTAGGGGAGGATTATGCTTTCGCATATTTCGATGATTTCGTACAATTTGATTTAAGAAAAAGTATTGATCTCGATTAAACAAAACAGAGATTTTGATTCTAAACGTTTCACAAATATTTTTGTAAAAAATACACTATTTGATTCTATTTATCTGATTCGAATAAATTGAGTTAGGATTTAAATAAGATCTCTAGGGCTATCAAATTTAGGCGATTTTCCGAATTCGTTATGCATGATTATTTTTTTTTTTTTCACGAAATTAAAATGTTCCCTGAACAATTTATTAGCTAAATTTTCATTATTATACTTTACATACATGTTACGGGAAACGGCCAAAAACTATCTCTACTTTTTCCATTAAGTATTTTCATCTCTGAACTATTACACTCGGCAAAATTTAAGCCGAACAATGTATTAATTCAAATTTTCTATCTGAATAACATTTTTTTTGGCTGATTTCAACTAGCATCGTTATTAAACCGTTAAATAATGCTAATTAGAATGCCACGTCACCTGATTACATGGCTAATTTATTATAGAAAACAATATCGAGTAGTTGACAATTGAATCACTTACTTTTGAAGGATATTTAAACACTTATTTTATAAATTACAGTGGAAAAAAAAGTAACTCCTTATATTCACTCTCGTGTGTTGGCTCGGTTTCTCCTGGTCTTAGGATGATTGTACTTTTTTATTAAAGAACTTATAAAAAAATTAAAAAATCGTATTTCACCCGAGATGAAAGAAAATATAGAAAATCTGTCTTTTTGATACAAACAAAATTAAAAACTAAAATTGCACAAAACGTCGTCGTTTCCCCAATTTTGATTTTGATTTTAATTTTCCCCGAATTGGGGACCCAATTTTGATTTTGATTTTAATTTTCCCCGAATTGGGGAAACGACAATGTTTTTTGCAAATCTTTTTAAAATTTTGTTTGTTTCAAAACGATATCGTTTTACTCTAATAAATTAGCCACATAATCATGTGACGTGACATCCTAATCGACATTATTTAACAGTTTAATGACATGGTTAGTTGAAATTGGCAAAAAAAATTGTTTAGATATAAAATTAGAATTAATATGTTATTCAGGTTAAATTTTGCCTAGTGAAATAGTTTGAAAATGAAAATACTGAATGAAAATGGTGCATATTGTTTTTGGCTATTTTCCCTACATGTTACATATTCTAGTTATACATAATTATGACAAGAAAGAAATTAAATATGATATATTTTCACATTCAATAAGTCTTTTGTTCTTTCTTTTTTTTTCAAAGTTAAGAGCTTCATTAAAACAGAGTAATCACTCATTGTTTGATACAACATCCAACTCTAAAGAGAGGATAAACTCAGCTAAAGCTCTATGAGCTACCAAATCCGCATTAACGTTACAAATTCCTCAATCTCTGAGACTTGTGAAGTACGATTGGTAATAGAATTTGTGAAGACTAACCCCAAAGCTGAAACCTGATGAGAATCCGACCATGAGGCATCAGTAAAAACAGAGGTGCTGGTTGCTAGCGGTGCTTCTAAAGTTGGTGCTGCTCTTGAAGAACCGGTGATCGTCGTCGTCTTCAAGTTGTCCTGTTATGCAAGTTGCCAATCTCTTGCATCTGTGATAGCCTTAATAAATGTTTCCTGAGCTGAATAAGGTCTGTCCTGAAACAAATTTTGATTACGTCGCTTCCACAAACTCCAAAGCAGCCATGGAGTGAAGGGACCAGAAGTTAAAAAGCAGCCATGGAGTGAAGGGACCAGAAGTTAATCCATAAGGTGGTGCTAGTGCCTGTTTCAGAAACAACAACACAATTGCATTTAAATCATTACGCAAATGGACAGTGAAAAAACAAGTGATTTGTGCTCTCCTCTTGTCCACAATGGTGACAAAGATGGATAGCATTTATACCACGGCTCACAAGAGTGGCCCCAGATGGAATAGAATTCTGAAAAATTTTCCAGATGAAGAGCTGCACCTTTGGAGGGAAACGCAAGTTCCATACATTCGAATTCCAGTTGAATTGGTCAGATAAAACAGAGTGTTGATCGATGTTTTGTTCATTCTCAGTTAGCTCGTAATAGCCAGATTTTATCGTGTATTCACCATTCTGTGAAGGAAGCCAAAACAATCGATCTTCAGCCCCTGTTCCACTCAGTTTTGAGCAGAGAATTGTGTTCCTATAGCTAGGAATAGTGTTGTCAATCTTGTCCCTGTCCCAGGTTTTGTTTGGCTCTGAGATCAAATCTGCCACTAGTGCTTGTGCGTTCTGGCTTGTATACGGTCCTATTGGCATGTGATGTTGAGTCGAGAGAAGCCATTTATCTTGCCAAATACGAATATTCTGGCCATTACCAACAGAGTATACAACCTTTCGCTTGATCAAGTCTCATCCTATTAAGATCCCACGCCATCCATGAGAAGTGATAGAAGGCACTTCACAGTCCATAAATGTCGAGCCCTTACAGTATTTACTTGTAAGAATCTTGGCTAGCAAGGAATCGGGATTACGAACAATGCACCAAGCAATCTTTCCCAAAAGGGCATCATTAAAATTCTGAATATCCCGAAATCCAAGACCTCCTACAGCCTTTGGACGTGCCATTTTCTTCCAAGCAACCCAAGACATTTTCCTTTTTGGACGTGCCATTTTCTTCCAAGCAACCCAAGACATTTTCCTTGTTTTCGAACAACCATCCCACCAAAAACGAGTAAGTAGGGATTGGATTCGCTTACAAAGACTCATGGGCAATTTGAAATATGACATCGTGTAGGTAGGAACCGCGGCAAGGACTGCTTTGAGTAATACTAAACGTCCCGCAGTCGAAAGAAATTTTGTAGACCAACTAGTAATGCGTTGTTTAATCCGATCTACAATTCTTGCAAATACATCTTTCTTCTTCCTACCAAAATTCTTGGGTAAACCAAGATATTTCCTAACCCCACCTTCGGAGTGAATCTCTAGGATAGTCTTGCATGTATCTCGTATATAGTTAGGTGTTTTTGCTGAGAAGGTAATGGAAGATTTACCAGAATTGATTTGTTGACCCGATGCTCGTTCATAGCGCTCTAATATATGCCTAAGAGTTAAGCAATTCTTCTCATTCGCTCGGCAAAAAAAACATTGTGTCATCGGCAAAGAGGAGGTGATTGATCCTTGGTGCCACTTGGGCAATTTTTATCCCTTGTAGTTCTCCCGATCGCATAGCTTTTGAACAAAGACCCGAGAGGACCTCACTACAAAGCATGAATATGTAGGGAGATAATGGGTCTCCTTGTCGAATACCTCGACTAGGAACCACTTTACCGAAGGCCTGTTCATTAACTAGATAGGAATATGTCACAGTAGAGACCATGAGATGGATCCAAGGCACCTATTTAGGATGAAAAACCAAACGTAAGAACACCTTCCTAATGAAATCCCACTCCAATCTATCATATGCTTTGCTCATATCCGTCTTAACGGTCATATGACAATATTTCTCCGCCTTGGAGTGTCGGAGATAGTAGAGTATCTCACGTGTGATGAGGACATTGTCCGATATAGATCGTCCCGCCACAAATGTCGATTGATTCGCCGAGATAATAGAATTAAGGAGCGGTTTTAGGCGATTGGCTAGAAGCTTAGCAATAAATTTGTAATAAACATTACAAAGGGCAATGGGTCGATAATCTTTGACTTGTTGAGACTTCACACCTTTCGGGATAAAACGAACAAAGGTGTGATTGCTTGGCTCTGAGATTAGGCCGGTTCTAAAGAAATCCTGGATAAATGTCACAACATCATCTCTGACGGTTGACCAATGTGAGTGATAAAATCTAGCTGAAAATCCATCGGGTCCTAGGGCTTTATCGGGGTGAGTATCCTTTACCGCTCAAAATATTTCTTCACGGGAAGGTATTGCAATAAGCTCCTGATTTGTCTCATCTGTTATGCATGGCTGAAGAGCTTCATGTACCACATCATCACCATTATATCCGTGAGAGGTGAAGAGTTGAGTATAAAAATTTTGTATGACCTTTCTAATTTTCTCATCTCCAAAATGTGGAAGGCCATCCTCATCTTCCATAACCGTGATTCAGTTTCTTGTAGCAAGAGCTTTTGTTACCGAATGGAAAAAACCCGTATACTTATCGCCAAGGGACAACCAAGAGAGTCGGCTCCTTTATCTCCAAAACCCCTCTTCCTCGCGGTAGGCATTATCCAAAACAGATGTAAGCTCTTTGATAATGGCTTCATTTGGGACCAGTGATGACAAATCTTTATCCAACTTGTCCCTAGCTTCATTGATTAACTGAAGAGACTTCTTGTTATATTCCTTGGACCACAAGATAATCTCCTCTCGGCAAATACTTAGTCTTTCCTCTAAAGAGCACAATGGAGACTCTGTCCACACTTTATGTATAAGGTCATGGACCTCGTCCTTCTCTCTCAGTCGCCTATCATAGCGAAATGAGCTATTGCGTTTCTTGACATGGCCAAGATAGGTAATGAGTGGTCGATGATCCGAGCCCTCCATTCTTAAATAAGCACAATGACTACTCCGAAAGAGATCACTCCAAGAGCTATTGACGATGGTTCTATCAAGGCGGCTCATGATTAAAATTGTACCATGATATCCCCTCCAAGATAAATAATTACCACTATGCTTCAAATCCCATAAATCATTTTGAGCCAAAAAGGATCGAAATGAGGAAAAAGAGAATTCGGGTCTAGTGGGACCACCAACTTTCTCCGAATTCTCCGTAGTTTCATTGAAATCCCCTGTAAGTAAACAAGTTGAGGTTCTAGCACAGCCAAAATCAGATATTTTTGCCCAAACTTCATGGTGATTAGCAACAACAGGTGCTCCATAAGTAAACGTGATAGAGAAACGTTTAGTTCTATAGCGTAAGGAGGCATCAATATAATTATCAGAGGATTCTCCAACCTCAATAGCTACATCATTGTTTCAGAACAAAGCTAAACCGCTTCCACCCGAGCTATGTGGTGAGACTATGTGATGAAAACCAAAATCCAAAGTACTAAAAACATTAAATCATCGGGTCTTTTGGTTTCCATGAGGAATATTATAGATGGAGTCTTTGTACGACAGATCTCCTCTAAACGACGAACTGTTGTGGGATTCCCCAAACCACAACAGTTCCAGCTCACAATAGCTAAGGAATCGGGTTCGACGGTTTGTGAAAATCCGTCGATCTGCGAACACTAGCTGGAATGAACTTTTGTTCTTTCTTTCTTTTTTTTTTTTTTCAAGATAATCTTTTGTTCTTCTATTACTCATTTGATAGCTTTTTTTTTTTTTTCAAGATAATCTTTTGTTCTTCTATTACTCATTTGATAGCATATCTTATAATAAAATATGAACTAATAAATTTTGAAATTTGGTCAAAAAAATTGAATCGAAATTCTATCGGGCATTCAATATCGACTCAGCAGAACTTAAATAAAATAATAATTATTTTCTTTTTTTTTGGTTACGAGATTTTTTAGTTTATGTTTTTTGTCAACAAACTTTTATGTTTTTTAATATATCATGAACCCAAATCTCTTATGTTTCCGAATCATTGTTCATCCATCCAATGTAATTATTATTCCAAAATTCACTATAAACTGTATATCTTTTTTTAAAAAAAATTATGGAGTAGTTGTATAATAGTTATTATGAAGTGGTGATAAAAGAAAACACAAAATAAAAAAACAGATTAATTAAGAAGTATAAATAGCAGTAAAAAAGTGTCTTTTATATAAACGAAATGATATATATATATATATATATATTTGTCATAAAACGAAATGAAATATATATATATATTTTGTATAAATAGCAGTAAAAAAGTGTCTTTTATATAAACGAAATGATATATATATATATATATATATTTGTCATAAAACGAAATGAAATATATATATATATTTTTTGAATTAGGGAGTTCTAGAAGATAAAGGCCCATTGTGCCTGTGTCTGGACCAGGCAAGCACATTTTAGAAAAAAAAAAAAAAAAAAAAAAAAAGAAGATCCTTAAAAAAAAAAAAAAAAAAAAAAAAAAAGAAGATCCTTAATAAGAAAGTTATTTCAAGGTCTCTTTGTGGAATGAGGACCCTGAAGGCCTTAATCAACATATTAATCTAATAAACAAACTAATCAACTTAAACCTCATAGTACTAAAATTTTGTTATCACAAATGGCTTTGCACCCTATAGGGTTTTATTTCTGATGCAAAGTAGTAAATTTCAAAATAATTTCTATATTTGTTAAACTCAAATAGTTACATGCATGTGCATTTGTTCACATTTTTTATCTTTATTTTTTTATAAAAAGAATAATTGTAACAATTGGGGTCTTAATATATATATAAAATAATCATATACAGATAAATCGAAAATTGTCATCGCGTTGAAGAAAATAAATTTGGTATGAAACTATACATATACAAAGAACTTTTGGTTTACGGTTTTTAGTACATGGACCCAACCATACCTAATTTAACTTTTCTCTAACGGCAGCCAAATATATAGAGACAATGCTTCGAAATAAACAAAGCAAAAAAGAAAAACACAACCACACATTGTCTTAATTAACAGCACAAAATGATCAGAAACTTCCACTCATGTGTTTATATTTGTCCATATTAGTTGAAATACAATGAATAAGTGCCAATTAATGGAGATTAGGTTAATAAATTCAAAAGAATACTCCTACCAGAGTGTTTGTCCCCGTCGAAAAGAAATAAATCTAAAGCGTTTCTCTAATTTTCGTGCCCTTTGTGGATTCTCAAGTAACGAAAGTCAAGAATGTTGACTCATGTGGTCGTCTTTAGACTTTAGATTTTAAAGTATATTTAAGTAGTGCCAATTAGATTGTAAAATTAATTAGAGAAGTTCATAAAAGGGTGAATTCGTACGTATAATGCAAACAAGTGCATGCAATGAAAGCCAAAAGTGATACATGTAGGACTTATGTAATGATTTTATATATCATTACAAAACTCAAGTTAGTTTAAATATATAGCCACTAGCTTTGATTGAAGGGAGAGCGCTACTAAAAATATTTCGTACAGTTAATTAGTCATATAACCATGTAATGTTTTTTTTTTTTTTTGGGTCAATCAACTATATAATTTTTTTTTTTGGGTCAATCAACTATATAATGTACGAGAGATTTTAGTAGAGTGTTTATAAATCACAAACCAATAATACTAAATTTTTAAAAATTTATAAATCTTTAAAAATCACAAACCAATAACACCCCCTTAGTCTAGAATTTTAGAAAAATTTCGAATTTTAGGAAAATAAAATATTTAGGCATGCTATGCAAACATGGAAAGACGTATATAAGAAAAATGGCTGCTTTGCAAATATGGAAATACGTATATAAGAAAGATGGCTTTTAATATTTTAATTTTAGGTCTAGAATTTTAGGAAAATAATTTAAGAAAAAATTCGAATTTTAGGTTTTTTAAATTAAAAATTTCATTAAAAGATATAAATATTTAGTTTCTAATTTTTAATTTCATTAAAAGATATAAATATTTAGTTTCTAATTTTTTAATAAAAATCAATTCTTAATAATCTAAATTAGGAAACTACAAACTAATGGCTGAGATCTCAATCACTTGATACATGGTGCAATCCTGAATTTTTTCAAGTTTCAAACCCAACTTTATATAATAAGATAATCATGAATTAGTAATAAAAAAAAGTTAAGCCACGAAACTACGAATACAAAATTTATGTTATAGTAGTAATTATGTAATAATTATAAATGAATAGACACATTTTAATAGATCAAGAACAGACATTGCGGTCCATAACTTCTTCGACACGTTTAACATTGTTTTGACAAGGCTCGAGCTTAACATATAGGCTACCTAATAATAAATTTAAGAAATGTACAAATGGTTTTAATTGACGTAATGACATTTTGTTGAAGTTTTTGGTTATGTTGATTTATTATTGTAGTGGTTTACTAAATGTGCTAAATTTTGATATATATAGTTAAAGAAGAATTACATAAAACATACTTAAAATAACTTTTTTTTTTTGCAAGCCAATTAGGTTTGGACGGTCGGTTAGTTTTCTGAACTTTAGGTTTAGGTTGCTAGTCTTCGTTTAAATATTTTACATGTTTAGATTAGGTTTGGTTTAGTTCATATTCACTCAGATGTTTGCGTTTAGGTTCAATTTTTTTTTTTTTTTTTTTTTTTTTTTTTTTTTTTTTTTTTTTTTTTTTTGGACTTCAAATTTAAGCCCTATTCTGTTTCAATGTTTTATATATTTGGATTTGAGTTCTAATATTTTGGTTTGGTTAGATTCAAGATTAGATTTCCAATTCATATTTTTTGTATAAATGTTAAAATATATTATATATAAAAAGAACTGAATTATCCATAGAGATTTGAAAGAAAAAAAAAAAAGATAAATACAATTGAAAGCGTAGATGCGTTTTTGGAAATATGGTAATGCATAATCAAAGTTTAAATAGAATTGATTTGGTCATATATTCACTAAATATATATATTTGTTTATTTGGTATAAACCAAAATAAAATAAAATAAAAATATTATATGATGATTTGTAAGGTCGGTAAACATGTTTTAGAACCTTTAAAAATAATCCATTGGCCGTCAGATGAGGATGTGATTGCCCAAAAAAATTACGGAGATCAAAATGTTAATCTCGTTAAAATCTTCTCGTAAAAAAAAAAAAAAGAAATCTACAATAAACAAAAAAGAGTATAGTATTAGGGTCTTATTGGTTGGAGTTCTAACTTTAAAATTTTGGCGGTAGAATTGTTGCTGTAGATTTTTGGGCTGTAATTTTATAATTATAGCTGTAGAAATTTGGCCGTAGAATTTGAGATGTAGATTTGTTGGAGCTGTAGGTTTATCCATGGAGTACTAGAATTAAATAAAATTATTTTTTTTGTTAAATATGATTATGATTTCCATAAAAAGAATTTTTAAAAATTAATGGAAATATTTCATAAATATTTTCTATAAAATAACTGTTACTCTTTCCATATAAAAAAAAATTCCGTAAAAAATTTCCATAAAGTTTCTAAAGCCAAAATTTTTTTCCAAAACCTAAAGTTTATGGTTTTGGGATTTAATTCCATAAAAGAAAAAAAACCATTAAAATATATTTACGTTTCTAAAAGTGGCTTTGGCTTTAAAAAATATTTATAAAGTTTGATTGCTTTGAATTCTAAGATTTACAGAGCTTGATTGCTTTATGTTTCAGATTTCATGTGGAAAATTAGCTTTAGAAAATATCAAAACCACAAACAATCACGCCGGAAAGCTAAAAATTGATCGAGCTAGATCACTTAGATCCATATTTTTAACCAGTGGCAGAGGTTAAAAGTGGAAAGGGGTCAACTGACCCTGTTGATTTTTGTTTTAATTACCTTTTTCCTTTCTACATAATAATTTGAACCCGTTGGACATTTTTCCTAGATCCTCCACTGTTTTTAACTATACCTAGATCGGGAAAACCGTAAAATAAATCTTAAACTTTTGATTTTGGACATATTAAATCCTAAACTATTTTGATGACATTTTAAAGCCTCAACTCCTATTGACTTCTGAATAATTCGCAAATTTTTTAAAATTTTAGTCTTTCAGTCTCGTCGTTAAGTCATCTAACGGAAAAAATTAACTCCGTTAATGGACAATTAAACGGACGTTAACTAAAAGGAGAAAACTGTAAAATAAATCTCAAACTTTTAATTTTGGACTTTTTAAATCTCAAACTATCTTGACGACATTTTAAAGTCTCAACTCATATTGACTTCTGGATAATTCGCAAACTTTCAAAAATTTTAATCATTTAGTCTCGTCGTTAAGTCATTTAACCGACAAAATCGACAAAGCTCAAATTGAAGCACAATAGAATCCCCAAATTGAAGCACAAAATCGACAAAATCCTTAAATCACCAAAATTGAGAAACATTGAAACTTGCATTTGATTCTTTTTCTCTGGAGATTACTGATTATTTTGCCTGTTCTTTGCAGGAAATCGAACAACCCGCAAATTCTTCCACCGCACAACAACCATAACAACAACAACAAACATTAACCGGAGATTCGTCAAGCGTCTCTTCACTTTTAACTTCTACACGCAACTAACCCTAATCTCAATCATTGTGATATTTCTCACGATACGAGGTCTGACTTAACCAAATCACCTACCTTCTATCCATACCAATGGTACTTTCCTCTATTATCCTCTGTTGGTATCTTCGGTCTCCTCTCTTTAGCCTGGAATGGCTTCTTCATCTGCAACAAACCAGCCACAGTCAAAGCAACACTATGGTTCACACCAATACTCACAATCTCCGTCGGATTCATCCTAATTTTCTACAACCAATATTCAAAGGATCGGTGTACCTCTTGTGGCCTATAGCGTCCTTTCGGCATTCTCTAGTCTTTACACTTGTGGCCTATAGCGTCCTTTCGGCATTCTCTAGTCTTTACATCACCAATAAGCATAAATTTGCCTATAAGATGATGTCAATCGCCACACGGATACTATTGTGCTTCAATTTGAGCTTTGTCGATTTTGCCGGTTAAATGACTTAACGACGAGACTAAATGAGTAAAATTTTAAAAAATTTACGAATTATTCAGAAGTCAATAGGAGTTGAGACTTTAAAATGTCGTCAATATAGTTTGAGATTTAAAATATCCAAAATTAAAAGTTTGAGATTTATTTTACAGTTTTGCCTTTTTAGTTAACGTTCGTTTAATTGTACATTAACGGAGTTAATTTTGTCCATTAGATGACTTAACGACGAAACTAAAAGAATAAAATTTTAAAAAATTTGCGAATTATTCAGAAGTCAATAGAAGTTGAGGCTTTAAAATGTCGTCAAGATAGTTTATGATTTAAAATGTCCAAAATTAAAAGTTAGAGATTTATTTTACTGTTTTTCCTACCTAGATCCCATGGCCAGTGAAAAAAAATATAAGCTATTAAAAGACTGAAAAAAAAAAATGAAGAAAAGAGGAAAAGAGAGAAGCATAATGTGGCTAAAAAGGTACAGAGGGAGCCACCAATGATAGCTCAATTTTTCTCCTATTTATTTTACCTTCTCTATTCCTTCTTCTCACACTTCTTATATATTCCTCTTCTCCCTCCTTCACCATTTCCTCCTCCTCAACTTCTCTCTCTTTAATCTTTCTCAGCGTTGAATATGACTAACCAAAATGTCATTATCTCCGACAGAAAACCCATCTTGGGTTCGAAAACCATAACTCTCTCTGTCTCTAACTCTCTTCTCTTCTCTAATTCATTTCCCACTTACTTTACCTTCCCTCCTCGAAAGTTCTTGAAACTTCTTGAAACAGCCGACAACAACAACAACAACAACATACTTGTTGCTCCAAAGATTACATCTTGGATCGATTCTATGCGTGATTCTTCCCCTACACGTCTTAGATCCTCTTCTCATGACCCTGTTTCTGATAAACACGATATAACTTCTTGGATCGTACGTTAGATCCTTACTTTAAACTCTATATTGTATAACTTACCAACTTTTTTATAACATATTATAAATATGATATAATATACTTTAAACTCTATATTGTATAACTTACCAACTTTTTT
This sequence comes from Physaria fendleri, assembly GCA_036630335.1. Lineage (NCBI taxonomy): Eukaryota > Viridiplantae > Streptophyta > Magnoliopsida > Brassicales > Brassicaceae > Physaria > Physaria fendleri. The sequence goes on along the minus strand of CM071720.1, from coordinate 12,551,388 downwards.
ATAACATATTATAAATATGATATAATAGAAAGACCAAAACTTTTTTTTTGTAATTTTTTAAAAATATTTTACTGTCTTTTATAAAACAAATATATTATTTATACTTATGAAATTATAAATAATAATTGGTTTTGTATATGGTCCATTGTATCAACAAAACGACCCAATTGAATCATGACATTTTTGTTTTGTTTTTTTTTAGGTTCGGTTTCCATCGGCTTTAACTAAGTTTGAAGAGATAATGAATGCTGCGAAAGGGAAACAGATAGTTATGTTTCTTGATTACGACGGAACTCTTTCTCCCATTGTTGAAGATCCCGACAAAGCTTTCATTACGCATGAGGTTTTTTCTTTTTTTTTTTTTTTTTTTTTTTTCTTTTTTTTTTTTTTTTTTTTTTGCTTAAGATGAGAGATGTTGTAAACGACGTCGCTTTAAATTTCCCAACTGCTATTGTCACCGGACGGTCCATAGATAAGGTACATTACATCCTTTACCAAATATTGTGCTTTCAAAAAATTTATCATACTAAATTGTGTTCTACATTATTTGCAAGGATTACTAAAGTCGATCGCTACTTTGTATTTTAGTGCTAATTATTTTTGTCGGTTTTCAGGTTCGTAGTTTTGTTAAAGTAAAGGAGATTTACTACGCAGGAAGCCACGGTATGGACATTGAAGATCCGACCGAAGAGAATAATTACGGGCAGGTAAAGTAAACAAAGGATTTCTTTTCACAAAGATTGACTTTGAGGTATTTAACTAATTTTGGTAATCTTATTTATTTTTTTATTTTTTTATTTTGGGAAATGATCACAGGGTAATGAACGAGTGTTGTTTCAACCTGCACGTGAATTCTTACCGATGATCGAGAAGGTAACAAATTTTGAGATCATTTTGACAGACCAAATTGAAAATAGTAAAAACTATATATTTTAAAATTGTGGGATATAATACATAATTTCAGGTGGTAAAGATTTTAGAGGAAAAGACAAAAGGGATCACTGGGACTATGGTGGAGAACAACAAATTTTGTCTGTCTGTACATTTTCGACGTGTCGATGAGAAAGTAAAGAACATATATAATTATGAAAAAAAAAAAAAGACATTTCTCCTCCTTGACAAAAAAAAAAAAAGACATTTAAAAAAAAAAAAAGACATTTCTCCTCCTTGACAAAAAAAAAAAAAGACATTTCTCCTATTTGAAAAAGATTAAATGGTCCAAAATATTTTAAAAAATTAAATGACTTTGTTACTTATAAAGAAATTTTTTTGGGGGGTAATTTAGCACCTAATTTAAAAAATAAAAAGTCGGTAATTATAGATGATTTGGTATTTCACAGATCAAACACAAAATAAAACACAATTTGAGTTAAAAATAAAAATAAATAATAAAAACACCATTATTTTCATTTTACTTTTCACTTAGACTAGTAAATTTAACAATTCTTTTTAATACATGAGGATGTATTTGCGGTTGTATACCGAATTACTCATATTTATTAGAAATAACACAATTTTTAATTATTTATTATGTACATGTTTTGTTTGTAACAGAAATGGGCTGCATTAGCCGAAGTAGTAAAATCAGTACTTGTTGATTATCCAAAGCTGAAATTAACCCAAGGTAGAAAGGTAAAAAATAATTATCCGTCCCACTCTTTTTTTTTTTTTCACTAATCATTAGAAGGCTAATTAAGTATTAATATAGAATAATCATTAAATTACTTATCATATTCAACTAACTTATATTTTGTAAAACAAGGTTCTTGAAATTCGCCCAACAATCAAATGGGACAAGGGCCAAGCACTCAAATTTTTGCTAAAATCATTAGGTGAGAGAACTCCTATATATATATATATATATATTATTGTGTAAATATTAGTTAGATCTATAGATTTATTAAATTCTAATATCTAATTAAAATAGGATATGAAAATAGTGAAGATGTTGTGCCGGTATATATCGGGGATGACCGTACCGACGAAGATGCGTTTAAGGTATAAATTAATACACATTTTTGTATCATGTGTCTTGTCTTGAACAGACACAAAGCATATGCTTGATAAATTTGAAAAATATAAAAATGGTTCATTTTTTTCTGTTGGTTAGAAATTTATAATCTCATTGATATCTCAAGACCAGCTCTTGACATTAATCTATAGTATTGAAGTATTAAACTAGCCATATAATTTGATAGGTTTTACGGGGAAAAAAACATGGTTTTGGGATTCTTGTCACAAAGGTTCCAAAGGACACTAATGCTTCTTATTCTCTTCAAGATCCTTCTCAGGTAAATTAGATCTCACTCGAATGTTGAAATTTTTATAATTATAATTATGAGTGTTAATTTATTTATTAAACTGGAACTCATTTTAATGTACAGGTTAATGAGTTCCTCAAGCGTTTGGTAGAGTGGAAGAAGAAGACTTAAGTCTGGATTTTCGGCAACAACCATTTAAGACCGAACCGATTGAACCAACAATTTTGGTTTTTTGGTTATAAATTAGTTTAGAATTGTAAACCGGTTGATGAGTTTCTAAATAATGAGAGGTCTCTCACATATCTATGTTCTTGACTTATCAGCGTTGTTCTTCTTCATTTTCACTTGCTCTCGCCTTTCTTCATTCTTCGCCGCCAAAAGTTTCAATTACAAAAGTAAAATCTTAAAATACGTTAAGATCATATGACTTAATGGTAATCGCTAATAACATTAAAAGTTTTTTTTCCTCATAATATAATATTTAAGAAAATTATTGAAGATTTTTTCGACTTGTGAATGTGGAATTGCTCTCTAATTTGTTTGATGCAAAAAATAGGGAAATTCATCAAAAAAAATCGCGAACTTGTCAAAAATAACAGTTTGGAACATGTACTTTGATAATAATTGTTTTAGTCCCAAACTTTGCTTTAAAATAGCACATTGAAGCATGTCGTATTAACGCCGTTAATGATCCGTCAATTACAAAACCGTTTTGTAATTT
>CM071720.1:12471527-12487626 GCA_036630335.1 Physaria fendleri | reverse complement strand
AAAACAGCATGCAACTCATGGAGGAAAACAAACAACTCAGGGAGGAAAACAAAGAGTGTCAGGTTAATAATGGAACCTTCACTTGGATAGTAGATTCTTGGATAGTTCTGTTTGTTGAATGCCGATGCTTAATTGTTGAATGTGAACAATTGTAAATAGATGTATTATATCCTTTTTGATGCCATGGTGTGATTTTTAGGAGAAACTGAAAGCAAAATATACTCATGATGAAGATGGCAAAAAGCTTCTGTTAGAGATGCAGGATAGGATATCTTTATTGGATAAGGAGTTTGCAAACAGTCACAGGAAAGAAGATAGTGATAAGGATGAGGCATCTTCGTCTGGATGCAAATGCGGTAGGAAGTCAACCTGCCAACGGAGTCAATGTAGTTGTCGCGAGAAGGAAGTTTTCTGTACTCCTTCATGTGAGTGTCTTAAGAGAAGATGTACCAACAAAGAGAAGGAGATCAGGTAAACATAGTTCTGATTGTTTTTATCTACTCATTTCAATACCAAAAAAATTATATTTCTTAACGAAGCATATAATTAGTTTAATATAAATAGAGCTTTAAAAGAGAGCTTTAAAAACATTCGTTTAATATAAATAGAGCTTTAATATTTATACGTAAAATATTTAAAATTTTCTATAAATCATTTTGTCTTAAGAGATTCTAGGGAAACATATCATGTCGGTTGACGACAAAATTAAATTTAATATTAGAAAAAAACAAAGAAAATGTTTACTATATAATTAAAAACAAATACTGTAGGTAATTATCTATAGTCTATAGATTATGTCGTGAACTTAGAATGAAAATACGTAACCACTAGACTACGAACAAGTTTACTATATTAACAAATATATTAACAAAAATCTTTAGAACAAGTTTATCTTTATTTTATATCATAACTAATTTTATAGACGAGAAACACAAACATATCACGATTTATCTAGTTGACGACCAAATAATTAAAAACAGAAAACAAATAAGGTTGACCACACAGAAACAAATACTCCTTGTAGTTTCTGAATATTTGATTTTTCACTATATTCGCACGAATTAAAAAAACTAATACATAACTTTTAATTATATTATCATTAATTTATTTTGTATGTCAAGAGCTAAATTGATGTTTAATTTTGAGATAGAGGGTTGATTTGCATTTTATTGAGGTGGAGGATAAATTTGCAAAAATTTTAGAGATCGAGGGTTTTTTTGCATTAAACCCTATTTTTTTGGTTATGTATTTATACATAAATTATAAGGAGAATCTATGATATAATCGAGAACGTCCATGAATTAAGAACCTAATAAAAGGTTCAGTGAATGAATAAGAACCCCTAACATATATAGTCGAAGCTTCTAAAAGTTCTTAATATAAATTCCAAATTCTTGGATAATTTTTGTAGAGAAATTAAAGTCTAATTTATTAATTAAATTCCAATAATGAGGCAATAAGTAAAATTAATTCTTAACCTATTACTTAAATAATAAAAACCTTTGAACTTACATCATTTTTTGTTACGAAGTCAAAAAAAAAAATACAAAACTGTTAAACTTAAGAATATTCATAAAAAAATTATTAATTGTTAATAGCGAAAAGTTGAATCTTCAATGAATATTTAAAATTATAAAACTGATAACATTTTTCTTCTTTTCTTTTTAATCTGCGTGAAAAATTTTCATTAGTAATTTGGACACTGAATGGTCCAGCCCAAGTAGTCCACGCAGCTAACCTAACATGGGAATAGAAAAGAATTGAAAAAAAAATGATGATTAGTCATTACAAATTCACAATTATTCACATTATAGTTTGTAATTTAAGTTTAAGAGATTTTATAAAATCTGATCTCGTTATGATCGGTCAATAAATGAATTAGCATTGGAATAAGACGTTTTGACTGGCACATATACCAACCATTCAAACACGTTGACTCAAGAAGATTGCTCTTTGTTTTCTTTAAATGGCAAAGTAAACGTCAACCTTCAACTTGAGATCCTCGATACACTATTTCCTGTTATAAACTCTCATTTTTAATACTACGATTATTAACCAACTTAAGTTAGTATTAATTAATTTGCTTTTATTTATATTTACATATCTACTAGAACACGATGTTAATGTAACGACCAAAAACAAGAGTCGAGATTATCTCAGATCAACGTGTATCAATAGTCTGACGCACTCACGTGACCGACCAAAGAAGCATCACGTGCTGCTGATCCATCTCACCGTTTAGTGATCGACGTGGCGCACGATAATGAGTCCTCAAGACCTAGTCTCAAGTCAAAGTCAAGGCCAATATTGCTCTTTGTTTTCTTTAAATGGCAAAGTAAACGTCAACCTTCAACTTGAGATCCTCGATACACTATTTCCTGTTATAAACTCTCATTTTTAATACTACGATTATTAACCAACTTAAGTTAGTATTAATTAATTTGCTTTTATTTATATTTACATATCTACTAGAACACGATGTTAATGTAACGACCAAAAACAAGAGTCGAGATTATCTCAGATCAACGTGTATCAATAGTCTGACGCACTCACGTGACCGACCAAAGAAGCATCACGTGCTGCTGATCCATCTCACCGTTTAGTGATCGACGTGGCGCACGATAATGAGTCCTCAAGACCTAGTCTCAAGTCAAAGTCAAGGCCAATCCTTAACACTTCTTACGAAAAGTTTATAATTATGAATTATGTAAACATAATATGATTAATCTGCTACTCTGCTCTGGTAATATTTGTTTATCAGTAAGTTTATAACAATGGATCTGAATCTAGATTTTGTAATCTCTCCCACTATATATTTTTAGTTACATCTGGGAGCCAACTGATTAAAATATCTTGTTTTCTTCTGAATATTTATTTGTTTAGATAATTACTAATAACCAAAAAAAAATAACGACAAAAAAATAAACCGAAAAATCAGCAGATTTTCCACTGAGGTTTGTCTCCGTCGTGGGCACGTTTTCATTTTTATAATGTCAGCAATAAAATTGAGAACGCAACGCAATAACAAAATTTGTAATATATCTTACAAAAAAATCAATACACAAATAACTATCTAAAATGACTAATTTGAAATAGATAATCGTGACTGTATATGTCCTTTAGTAATATCATTTTTGTTAAAGACAAGTTAACTATTGATAAGAAAAAGATTCAAATATATAACACGAAACTGTAGTTCTCACCGAACTAGTTATGTTCTGTCGTGAGCCAAACTAGTCAACATACGTATGAAACATTGTCCTTCTCGAACTAGTTATGTTCTGTCGTGAGCCAAACTAGTCAACATACGTATGAAACATTGTCCTTCTTTTATCTTATTTTTATTTCGTTTTTATCTTCTCATTTCTTTAATAAAACCAAAACTTTGAGTTCTTTCTTACGGTAGATGTGACCTTTCTTCGGTAAGACAGTGAAAGGAAAAGTGAAAAGTACATTTGTAGCAGAACTCTTACAGCTAACGAGTCACATAAATCAAGAAAATAAAATCATTAGAAAATTCAAGAAAATGATAACTTCAATGATGATAAACTAAAGAGACTCCGAAATCTCACCAACTCTCTTCTCATTTCATTACTTGATCTGTGTTTTTCTTCTCTACTTCTGTCTCTTCTACTTTTCTAGTTTTTTTTCTCTTTCACACTCATATACGTATATACACACACACACATTAGATTCTTGATTCGAGATAGAGAAAGATTCAATAGAAACAAAAAACTTTTTCTTGATTCCTTCATTTTTTTGGTTTCATTTAGACTTTGTATTCTAATGGATCTAACAGACCGTCGTAACCCTTTTAATAATCTTGTTCTTCCACCGCCGCCACCACCTTCAACAAACCCTATTTTCCCAAAAACAACCTCTTCTTCAGCCACAAATTTCCCAATTCTCGCCGTCGCTGTAATCGGAATCTTAGCTACTGCATTCTTGCTTGTAACTTACTACATCTTCGTGATCAAATGCTGTCTTAACTGGCACCAAATAGACATCTTTCGCCGCCGTAGACGACAAAGCAACGACCAGATAATGATTTACTCTCCTCCTGATGTAAACAAAGGACTAGAAGAATCAGCCATTAGAGCTATCCCAATCTTTAAGTTCAAGAAGAGAGCACAAGAAGAAGAAGGAGAAGATCAGAATAAAAGCTCTCAAGAATGTTCTGTTTGTTTAAACGAGTTTCAAGAAGATGAGAAGCTAAAGATTATACCAAATTGCTGCCATGTGTTTCATATTGATTGTATTGATATTTGGCTTCAGGGCAACGCTAATTGTCCTTTGTGTAGATCTAGTGTTTCTTGTGATGCAAGTCTGGCTCTTGACCTAATGGAGAATGGCCCTACTTCTCGAAACCGGAATCTTGAACCTGAACTAGTTATAGGAGGTGATGAAGACTTTGTTGTGATTGAGCTTGGGACTAGTAATGGTAATTACAGAGAAAGTGTAAGAGACAGAGACTTCCTTAGGGAACAAGAAAGGGTTGCTATGGAGGAGTTATTGACTAGAAACACCGCGAAATCGATCAATCCATCACCTAGAATGTTAGATCATCGTGGCGCAATGCATAAGAAAGAGGGAAATTTTAACAAAGTGATCAGTAAGGGAGATGAATGTATCAATACTCGAGGCAAAGATGATCATTTTGGTGATATTCAGCCTATTTATACCAAATTGCTGCCATGTGTTTCATATTGATTGTATTGATATTTGGCTTCAGGGCAACGCTAATTGTCCTTTGTGTAGATCTAGTGTTTCTTGTGATGCAAGTCTGGCTCTTGACCTAATGGAGAATGGCCCTACTTCTCGAAACCGGAATCTTGAACCTGAACTAGTTATAGGAGGTGATGAAGACTTTGTTGTGATTGAGCTTGGGACTAGTAATGGTAATTACAGAGAAAGTGTAAGAGACAGAGACTTCCTTAGGGAACAAGAAAGGGTTGCTATGGAGGAGTTATTGACTAGAAACACCGCGAAATCGATCAATCCATCACCTAGAATGTTAGATCATCGTGGCGCAATGCATAAGAAAGAGGGAAATTTTAACAAAGTGATCAGTAAGGGAGATGAATGTATCAATACTCGAGGCAAAGATGATCATTTTGGTGATATTCAGCCTATAAGAAGATCTATTTCGATGGATTCATCAGCGGATCGGAAGCTGTATTTGGCAGTTCAAGAAGCTATTGGCCGGAGAAAGGAGCTGATTCTTGTGGACAAAGATAGTGGAGGTTGTATGGAAGATAGTAGTGGTAGTGGTAATAACAGAGCGATGAAAAGATGTTTCTTGTGGCCAAAATCCTAAATTGTCTTCTCTTTTTTGTTCTTTAAATAAAAAGTATACCTTAAGTTTCAATCTTTATACCCAATTTAAAGTATTAATACTATGATGATACACTCACATCTAGAGATTTCAATTTATTTTAAGATAATATTTTCAGATTCAAGAACATAGAGTTGGACAAGAACTGAGACCCTGACAGATGATTTATTTTAAGATAATATTTTCAGATTCAAGAACATAGAGTTGGACAAGAACTGAGACCCTGACAGATAAATGAAACACGCAAATCTTACAACAACTTGAAGAGTGTTTAATCTTTCAAAGTTGTTTTTTTTTTGTTTTATCATATCTTGAATTTAGACAGATATGATGTTCCATCGAGTCCTTTCTTATGGTAACCCTTTGAGTATTCTACTAAATTGATGTCTCTGTATTTCGGAGGGTTTTCTTCAGACAGAAGCTCTTTGATTGGTCCGTAAACAGTTCTACTCGGATTTCTACTCGTATTGAAAAAGCTCGCTACTGAAATCCTCGGTTTAGATGTTCTNGCACCTGTAATAGGAGAAACATCGACCCAACAGTCTTGATGAAGAACTTGAAGACCACCGATTTGGTCTTGAAGAAGAATGGTGATGAAGGATCTGTCTGAATGATTATTTACGCCGATAGTTAGATCAGGTTGAGGACACGGAGGATAATAATGGCAAATCAAAAGCAAACCCTTCATGCAATCCATACTCTTAAGCTTCTCAGAGCTTAAACCAAGACTTTCTGATAAAAGTTCAAAGAGTAATTCACCTAATCTCATCATATGCTTTGAGTATTCGAACATAACATCCCTGAAACATCATGATGTTACACAATTATTACTGATAAATTCTCTTTAACCACTTTTGGGATTCACTTTTGATTCTTATTACATTTATATTTAGGGTTGACGACTTATTTTCACCGAAACTATGTTGTATCACAATCAAAATAGTATGACTATTGTCCTAAAAATATAAATCCATCTCTATCTGTTAGGAGAATCAGAGATGTACCAGAATCGTCGGTGAAGATATTTGCGAAGATTATGGAAATCAGAGAAAAAAGAAAATAATCTAGAAGATTACGAAGATATCTGTGATATAGAATATTTACATTTATGTTAAATTATATTATTTACATTTAGGTTTAAGAAAATTAGGTTTAGTATTTTCCCTATAAATAGAAATGTAACTTGTAATACAATTCTTTCTAAACACTTTTGTGTTATTACTCTCATCAATTTATCATGGTATCAGAGCTTTAATCTCATACAAAATGGCTAAGTTTGATCCTTGATTTTATCATGGTATCATAGCTACAAAATGGCTAAGTTTAAAAATTGTTACAGATCGCAAGTTAAATCATTATTCAAACCCAATCAAGTTAAATCATTATTCGGGTAGTAATAATAGTTGTGAATGATGATTACTAAAATACCTGCAAGTAAATGGAAGGTCACCAGGGTTTGGAGGATCAGGAGCCATGTAACAACTTAAAGTGTCTCTCCAGTTAACACATGAAGAAGAACTATAGAGATCGAAATTACTATTGTATACAACACTCTTAGAGAAGTCACGAGTAAAGTATGTTTTCTTAACCTCAGGATCTTCTTCATGAAACCTACGAACTCCATCTTGAATCTCTTCAAGAACGTTTAAAGGAACACCATGATTAATCACTTGGAAGAATCCCCAATTCGAAGCAGCATCTATGATCTTCTCAATGATAGTTTCACGCCTCGCTTGAATATCTTCAAAGTCAATGATCGGGATCGCAAAATCTGAAGACTGTTTCTTACCGGTTAAAGCATCTTTAGGGAGATGAAAGATTTTAGGAATCTCAGTGATGTGAGCATCAACGAGACCTTTAACACCTGTTTTGGTTTCGTCGAAAGCTTTACGCTCATTGTAAGAGTTGAAAACTTTTGTCTCCATTTTAGTTTCTTGACTTATGTCAAGATGTCTTCACAAAGGCTACTTCAGTTCATTTATATTGTGTTAGAAAACGACACTATGAGAAGTCAAAAATGGATGGTTGCAAATTTGTGTTTGGTTTGTTGGACTATTAATGACTGACAATGGATAACGCAGGCCCGGTCTTTCTATCATCGCGACAACACATTGTAAATCATATGCTTAGTCATAAACCTAAACCTTAAATTCCCCGATAATATAATTTTTTCATCGATTTTAGTGTAGCCATAACCCGCGGGCTCGGGTTCGAACTCTATTGAAGCGTTCTCTACAAGTTGGGTTGTTTTGGAATGTAATACAATCGGGTGGTAAATTCCGTCTAATTTGCTTAAACGAGTTTCAAGAAGATGAGAAGCTGAAGATTATCCCAAATTGTTGCCATGTGTTTCATATTGATTGTATTGATATTTGGCTTCAGGGTAATGCTAATTGTCCTTTGTGTAGATCAAGCGTTTCTTGTGATGCAAGTTTCCCTCTTGACCTAATTTCTTCACCGAGCTCTCCTTTTCGGAACCGGAATCTTGAACCAGACATAGTTATAGGAGGTGACGAAGACTTTGTTTTGATTGAGCGTGGGACTAGTAATGGTAATTACAGAGAAAGTGTAAGAGACTTTCTTAGGGAACAAGAAAGGGTTGCTATGGAGGAGGTATTGACTAGAAATACCGCGAAATCAATCAGTTCTTCGCCTAGAATGTTAGATTATCGCAGCGCAATGCATAAAAAAGAGGGAAAGTTTAACAAAGTGAGGAGTAAGGGAGATGAATGTATCAATACTCGGGGAAAAGATGATCATTTTGGTGATATTCAGCCTATAAGAAGATCTATTTCGAAGGATTCGTCAGCGGATCGGCAGCTGTATTTGGCGGTTCAAGAAGCTATTGGCCGGAGAAAGGAGCTGATTCTTGTGGAAGAAGCTATTGGCCGGAGAAAGGAGCTGATTCTTGTGGACAAAGATGGTGGAGGTTGTATGGAAGATAGTAGTAGTGGTAGTGGTAATAACAGAGTGATGAAAATTTGTTTCTTGTGGCCAAAATCCTAATTGTCTTCTCTTTTTTGTTCTTTAAATAAACAAAAAATATTTCAAGTTTTAAAGTTCAGACATGCACAAAATGAGAAATAGTCCAAAATTTTGAACGGACAAGCTCATGGAACAACTTCTAGTTTGTATAAAACATTTCTATTCTACGAATCAATTTCTTTTAATAATTTAAAGCATTTACAAAGATGATACACAATTGTTTCCTTATTTTCAGCTTCAACAACAGAAAATTGGACAAGGACTAGGACATAACAGATAAATGAAACACACAAATCTTACAACAAACTATAGAGTGTTTAATCTTTCATTGTTGTTTTCTTCATATCTTGAATTTAGACAGATACGATGTTCCATCGAGGCCTTTCTTATAGTAACCCTTTGTGTATTCTACTAAACTGATGTCTCTGTATTTCGGAGGGTTTTCTTCAGACAAAAGCTCTTTGATTGGTCCGTAAACAGTTCTACTCGGATTCACATTCGTACTGAAAAAGCTCGCTACTGAAATCCTCGGTTTAAATGTTCTATTTGCAAGCACCCTATGCTCTGCGCTTATGAACTTGTCATTTGTTATAAGCTGCATGAAATCCCCCAAGTTGATGACTAGAGCGCCTGGAATAGGAGAAACATTTACCCAACAGTCTTGATGAAGAACTTGAAGACCACCGATTTGGTCCTGAAGAAAAATGGTGATGAAGGACCTGTCTGAATGATTATTTATGCCGAGAGTTAGATCAGGTTGAGGACATGGAGGATAATAATGGCCAATCAAATGCAAACCCTTCATGCAATCCATACTCTTAAGCTTCTCAGAGCTTAAACCAAGACCTTCTGATAAAAGTTGAAAGAGCAATTCTCCTAATTTCATCATATGTTTTGAGTATTCGAACATAACATCCCTGAAAATGTTACACAATTATTACTAATAAATTGATAAAATTAAAAACACAAAATTGCTTTGAAAAAAATTGTTATTAATGGTTTTGTAAGATATTCTCAATCATTACTAAAGTACCTGCAAGTAAGTGGAAGATCCTCAGGGTTTGGAGGATGAGGAGCCATGTAACAAATCAAAGTATCTCTCCAGTTAACACATGAAGCAGAACTATAGAGATCGAAGTTACTATTGTATACAACACTCTTAGAGAAGTCACGAGTAAAGTATGTTTTCTTAACCTCTGGATCTTCCTCATGAAACCTACGAACTCCATCTTGAATCTCTTCAAGAACTGATAAAGGAACACTATGGTTAATCACTTGGAAGAATCCCCAATTCGATGCAGCATCTCTAATCTTCTCAATGATAGTTTCACGCCTCGCTTGAAGGTCTTCAAAGTCAATGATAGGGATAGCAAAATCTGATGAGGATTGTTTCTTGTTGGCTAAAGCATCTTTAGGGAGATGAAAGATTTTAGGAATCTCAGTGATTTGAGCATCAACAAGACCTTTTACACCTGCTTTTGTCTCGTCGAAAGCTTTGCGCTCATTGTAAGAGTCGAAAACTTTTGTCTCCATGTTATTTAGTTTCTTTGGCCTATGTCAACATATCTCACAAAGGTTGCTTCATATAGATTTATGATACATGCAGAAGAAGACAAAGAACGTTGTCAAGGTGTCTGTATTATAATCAGAATAGCGAGACAGGTAAGTCGATATTATTGAGGCAGAGAAGTCGATATTATTGAGACAGGTAAGTCGATATTATTGAGACAGGTAAGTCGATATAATTGAGGCAGAGAAGTCGATATTATTGAGGCAATATAAAATTATAAATGGATGATTGAAAATTTGGGTTTGGTTTGTGGATAAAATTATAAATGGATGATTGAAAATTTGGGTTTGGTTTGTGGGAGTATTAATATATTGATGACGAGAGCTCGGTTTTGTTTATGTTTTTTTCTGTTTCCGGTTTAGAATAATCATCTTCACTTCAACTAGTTCGGTTAAATTCGGTATGGATTTACATTATTGACAAGATGGTGCAGAACAACCTCAGAGTAATTCAAGATACATGTGTTACTAAAGATGATACACTCACACTACACTCTTCTTTGTTCCTTTTTGTTTTTGGCACAAAGGGTTTACTTATTTTCAGCTTCAACAACAAGGAATTGGACAAGGACTAGGACCTAATAGATAAATGAAACACACAAATCTTACAACAGACTATAGAGTATTTAATCTTTCATTTCTTGAAATTTAGACAGATGTTTCATCGAGTCCTTTCTTATAGTAACCCTTTGAGTATTCTACTATCGTCTGATCACTTGTAATGCCATATGTAGAAAGATGGAATCCACGACCTACGAGAGCAGCCAAAAATGCTAATTTGAAGTTGCAGCTTAATTATTTTCAGCATTTTTCTTTTCAAATAATCTTAACGCATTGTTTCAATTGAATTACCTCAATTTTAGACGATAAGTGACAAACTTCTAGCAAATGAAACAATAATACCTTTACATTCAAATGGATTCGTTGTGAAAATGCAATTCCTTTTTAAGAATATTTTTTTATAAGAGTATATTATTATCGAAACTGTCATAAAAAATCGATGCGAATATACAGAAAATGTCATAACCAAATTTTGTCAATGCCATGGTCCATTTAGATTCACACGCAATACTTAAAAAAAAATATTAAATGCCTTTCTAGTTGGAAAAAAAGAAATGAACAAAAAATTTAGAATCAAATCCATGGTTACAGACAAATACTACCAGGGTGGAGGATTACTATTTTTTTTGAAGAAAAAACAAAACTTTGTTAGCAATTGGTTGTGACTTTTATTTGACTTCTTGAGTCTATTCTTTTCCGAATGAGGTCTTGATGAGTCAAGATACGTTTGATCACTCTCTAATGACAAATATGTAGAAATATCCTGTAATGATAATATGTAGAAATATCGAATTCATGACTACTTTTTAATTGGATGAAAACTAGATAAAACAGACAATTAATAAACTTTCTAAAAACGGTCTTTTTTTTTTTTTTTCTTTTTAAAACCCCTTATAAATTGAAAGATAGAGAATATATTTTACTTATGCTTTTATTTTTCTTATGTTTTACCTATATTTTACTTTTGTTTTGATTTCGATTTGCTTTTGTTCTACTTATGCTTTACGTTCATTTTGCTTTTATTTTGATTTTGCTTTGTTTTTGTTTTACTTATGTTTTGCTTATACTTTACGTTCATTTTACTTTTATTTTGATTTTGCTTTGTTTTTGTTTTACTTATGTTTTGCTTATAAAAAATAACCTAATAATAGAAATAGATCAAAATTATATAACTAAGATACTTTTATTGAAATATTCATATGCACCGAGACAAATGCAACATTCCTGAAAGAGGCAAATGTTCATTTGTTTGGGAAAATTGAGTACATTTCAGATTCAGGTGGGGTGGGTCTAACTTACAGCTTCATCGGTTGATAGCACACGCTCGGATGGAGAATCAACACCGAGTTGAGTCATTACCCCTCCATGAGTTTCTTGCACTGTCAGAAACGTGAATCTCGGAAGATTTTCTATCTCCTCTTCCGATGCGCCTTCCTGAAACATCAAGAACACATCATAAAAAGCTTCTTACCATACGAATAAAAACAATCTACCGTCTTGAATAAATCTTGAATTACCCGATCGGCTAAAGCGTACGCAATGATGCGAAGCAAACACCAGCAAAGACAGGAAATCACACCACAAAAAGCGATAACAGCTATAAAAATAGCTATAGCTCCACGATCGAAGTACGGAGATGCCATCCTGCAAAAGACAAAGTACGGACCATCAGATGCCATCCTGAAAGAAATTACTAAAACCGAAACAACAAAATTTTGTCTTTAGAATAATTAACTATTCGTTTGTTAAACACATTTTTTTTATTAGGTGAATAATAATTGGATAAATATTAATCTTGGATAAAACATTAAAATAATATTTTGGCTTAAAGTTTCTCGAGTTAGTCTAGGTTATGACTAATCTGTGCAAATCTTTCGGTCACTCCTCTCATAGTTGTCCATCCCAACCAGAGCCGGTCCGGAAATTTCCGAGGTCCTATTCGAAATTTTTTTTTAGGCCCCGTTTAATATATTTTCTATTTTAAATGTATAAGTTTTGTTAATTTATTAATATAATGTATCAAAGAAAAACATATTTTTTCTTTAACATATAAAGTTATTAATTTAACTTATATTTTATAAATAATAAATTTATTTTTACGTATATTTATACATATAAATAATCTAAAACATTCGTGATCACGATCACCGGAACTTCAGTAACTTCCTCCAAGAATTACAAAAGAGTCCCTCAACACTCACCTCTCTATTACAACAATCACCAAGGAAGAAGATGATCTCCTCTCTCTCTAGACTATACAAAGAAAGTGTAAAACTCTCACTCTAAAAAGTTGTAACCACCTGTAACAAACTATTTGAAGTATTTTTATAGCAAGCTTCTCCTCTCTACTCGTTTAGAGACTTGCTCGCATAGAAGTCTTCAAGATTCGGTAAAGAATTAAAAGAACCTTAACAAACAGAGCCAAGTGATGAAAACCAGGTCATTAACCAAGATTCTAGAATTGAACCGGCCGAATTCAATTCTAAAATATGGTAACCATTCACTATAGCCTCTTGTGGTAACAAGCCATACTTGTGACAACAACATACTTGTGAATGGTAACCATTCACTATAGCCTCTTGTGGTAACAAGCCATACTTGTGACAACAACATACTTGTGAAGAATCAGAATAACCTTTAACAAAGCTAATAACAGAAAATGTGATCCTAAAATCTAGGTGGGAACAATTTACTAGTTTTGACTGTTTCCTTCACTCTAATACGCCCCTCCAAGATGGACGTTCATATAGAAAAAAGCCAATCTTGAAGCAATAATGGAAACTCTTGATCGTAGATGAGATGAAACAAGAAGCTGTGATGGGATAGACTGTGTACTTGAACCATCTACGGTCAGCCGGATTGACTGCGAATTATATAAGCATATAGCTTAGAGGATCAATTATGTATCGGAAACAACAAAAATTGCTATCTTGATTTGAGATTGCTTACGACATCATCATAAGACTAAAATAGACACGTGTCAGCATAGTATATCTTGATTTGAGATTGCTTACGACATCATCATAAGACTAAAATAGACACGTGTCAGCATAGTATCAGTTTGTTATGCCGAGATCGATTCTGTTCTCTTCAACTTTCATAGTGGTGCAGCTCCAAGTCGTTTAAGAAATCAAAAGTTTTCTTTGCAATTTGAGATAGATTCTTCCTCTTTCTCAGAGTTGTTGAATCTGATTTTTGAATTGTTCTATATTGTGTCTCAGAATTGTTCCATAGGCTTCTAAAATACATATATCAAATCCATTATATAATACTTTCACGGGTTTAAAAGGCTATACAGGAAATCGGTGCTTGAAGACGTAATTAGCTCATGTGTGAGTAAAGGGTTTTTATTTGATATATAAAACAAGGAAGTTTAAGAGTCATCAACTCCTTACAACTTAGAACAGAAAGTAGTAGTAGTGGTAAAGAAACTTATTAACTCAAACCAAAATGAAAGATACTTGAGATTGTGTCTGTTGTGTCATTAGCTCTTCATCATCTTCTTGCTATTTCCTCTGTTCGTCGTATCATTGAACATAGGCTTCATATAATACGTTCCCAGTCCCACAACCAGGAAGATGAATTCAACAGAACTCAAAAACCCGAAACCTATTACAAAACAAAAAACAAAACACTCTGTCTGAAAAAACCGATATCAAGTTGTTGACACTCGATAGATAGGGTCAGGGCAAGTCAGAGGTTACCAAATTGATTGGTTTTGGTTCCAAGTTGTGCATAAACTGTAGAGAAGAATTCCTCAACAAAGTGAACAAACCACCAAGTTTCATAGAGAAGAATCACAATAGCAAGCAGGATACCACTGCATAAAGCAATTTCAGAATTTATAGCTATCAACTCTATGGACAACTTATATTAAATTGAGAAAAGAAATGCCTTACCAGCCTGTCGTGAACCTGTTTAAAGCCTGCAGGAAAAAAATAGTTACAGCATTAAACCACACAAGAAAACATGAACGAACATAATAACACAAGAAAGAACTCTCCAAACCAAAATACTTGTAATGAAAATCCATATTCTAGTAATCTTGAGTAATTACCCAATCTCCTACATGATAACCAAATATCATATACATGTTCCAAGAGATGAATCAGGATACTTACTTTCTTCTTAGGCTTTCTGATTGGAGGTCTCCAATCATTCTCGTTCTCTATGGAAATTGCTTCTCTATTCGTAAAACACTTTCTATTAGTACACACACAGAGAGAAACAGGCAAGTGTTATCCAACAAGCTTCTTGATATTGTTTTCACGGATGAGTTTCACAATCTCTTTATCAATAACCTTAATATCATCTCTTTTGGTCACTAATGTATCCACATCTTCTTTCGCAACCTTCATCAATACAAATATATATATATATCAATATTTTCAAGATATTCAAAAATCTTATGGTAGAATTGCAAAGAGAACTCACCCCGTTGTTTGTGCAGATATCACGGTACTTTTCGAGGCTATCTTTTGTAGTATTCCATTCTGAGTCTTGAAATGCTTTGATATTACTTTCACCTAAACAAAAAGACCATTTTCAAAACAGTATCAGTTCTAACATTCAGTAAGCAGAGACACAAGTTTGCAAAAACTTATTTATTTGTACTTTAACTGTCACTACTCACTAGAAAAATCCAAACTTTATAATTAGGTGAAATAATAAAAACATAGTGCTTGACTTAATCTTCACGTATAAGCCCAAAATCCCGGTTTGACAAAAAAGAAGAAAAAAAAAAACCCCCCACAAAATCCTGATTTATTCCGTTTGTAAGCCTAGATTTAATTGTATATTATCTTGTAGCTACAACATACTAACCTACAAACAAAAATCTGCAACTATAATCCTAAAATTACATTACAAAAAATTCTACTTCCAAAATTTTTAAATTACGTCACAAGTAATGTCCATAATCTATTTTTTTAATTTTATCACTTTGTTTTGTTAATATATAAACCTTTTCAACAAAAAACAAAACAAATCAAGATAAAATGAGTAGAGAAAAAAAAGGCGAGTGGGTTCACGCGCTTCTCTCGTTTTATCTAGGGCGATTTTAAGGCGATTTATTTTTCCGAAGGTTCAAAGTTTGTTGCGGTGGTTTGAAGGGTTTAACGGTGGTTCTTTAACGCTTGAAGGCTAACGAATTTGTGAGAAGAGGTTGAGACAGTGAGAGATTCATCCTCTGGTGATGGATCTTAAAACTTCCGATCAGATATCGGAAGAAGATTGGCCAGCTTTGGGCGAATCGGTTCCTCGATCTCGAGGTAGTAATCCCCAGCTCAAATCGGGGGTTCAGAAAGAACAAAATACAGAAGGAAATGGGAATCTGACTGAAAAACAAGCTACGGTAAAGGGCTATTCTGAGGTTGTTGGTAAAGATACTCGGGAAGAAGGATTGGAAATTACTGAAGAGGATGGTGAGAGATTTGGAATTATCCCAGCGAATATGGTGGATAAGAAGCCTCTATGGACTGAACTGCTGGTTGGTAAATTTCCGAGCAAGGCTCCCTCTCTTAGGGATATATATCTCACGGTTAGTAAAATATGGACATTGGGTAATCGAAATATAAGGATTGAAGTTTACTCAGTTAGTGAAACTTTAGTCAAGTTTAGGATACCTGATAAGAACACAAGAGAAAGGGT
>CM071720.1:12447469-12459188 GCA_036630335.1 Physaria fendleri | reverse complement strand
GGTGTTTAAACTATATATATTTTTAAAATATTTAATACCGCACATGGTGCGGGAAATCATCTAGTGTGAGAGTATTTGGGAATTTGATCCGTATATGCGGGAAATCATCTAGTGTGAGAGTATTTGGGAATTTGATCCGTATACCAATCACTTTTCATTTAATTCATTTAAATCTCCTGTAAATAAACCCACAGCTAAAAGCCTACAATCTTAATCTTAAAGCTATAGCCCAAAAAATCTACAGTCCAAAAAATATATAGCCCAAAAATCTACAGCTAAAACCTTACAACTATATTCCTAAAAGTACAATCCAAAAGTCTACAACCATGTTAAAGCTATATCCCAAAAGCTTACATCTAAAATTCTAAAGTCAAAACTCCAAAGGTCCTTGATTAGTCCAAAATTTTAAACTTTTTGATTTATTTTTTTGGTGGCTTTAAACATTCTTTGTATGTATAGAATATGGACGCAGCTGTTATATGAATACTGCATGGGATATGATAGTATGGATTTCACAAAATAAAATCATGTACATGTAAACTTAGTTTGTGGCAGGATTAAATCAAATTTAATTGGGTATTTAATTTTCCTATAATAACAAAAAATTACAATAAATATTATATTTTTGTCTAAAAGCCTAAATTTAAAGCATTCCTGTTTTATAAATATTTGAATAAAAATCAATCATCTTTTTTAAATATTTGTGAAAATCAAATTACTTTCAAATGCCTAATACCATTTAATTTTTATGAAAGAAAAGTTAAATTCCACAAAAATCTTCTTATAGTATTTGTGAGGGAAAAAGGTCAAAGTTAACTGAATTATGAACCAAATTTATATTATTTTTTTCAAAAAAAAAATATATAGAAAAAATAACCAAATTTTTTCATATATTTTTTTCAAAAAAAAAATATATAGAAAAAATAAACCAAATTTTTTCATATATTTTTTTCAAAAAAAAAATATATAGAAAAAATAACCAAATTTTTTCATATAATTTGTTTTTACAAAAAAAATAAAGAAAATAATACGTAAATTGGAGAAGTTTTAGAAAATTTTAAAACGAATCAAAAAATATTGTGAAAATAAATAAAAATTGGAGAAATTTTTGGAAAATTATTTGACAAAATTTGAACTAAACTAAGAAAAACTAAATATAGAAGAATTAATTTTATCAACTGACCAAATTATTATATAAAATTTGTAAGATTTGAAAGAATTAGTACATAAAATTTTCTCAAAAATTCAAATATAGATTTTTGAGAAATCCATATTATAATTTTTGAGAATATGGCTAAATATTATAATTAAACCATGGCTAAATTAACAAGTTAGGATCCACTTTAAAATGGTCCAAATTACTAAGACAAGATCCACTGGGGAAAAATGGACAACCCAACGGGCTTTGTGCCACACGGACTTAAAGAGACTAAGTGTCCAGAGACTAAGTGTACGGTAGCGAGGGTTAAGTCTGACGGACCACGAATAAGGAAAGTACATGGTCGATCCGTCAAGACCCAGAAAACCCTAGTCCCCATGCGATTCTCTGCGCAGATTGCAGAATTGGGGATCAAGACGATGATTCCTTCGATCTTCCATAAAAGGCTTAATGGATTATGTACTATTCTATCGAATCTATTTATGTAATAATTTGGTCTGTTTATAAAATTAAAGTTTCTATATTTAGTTTTTTTTTTTACTTTAGTTTATTTTTTTCAATTTTTTCCAAACTTTTCTCTAATTTTTATTTATTTTCAAAATTTCTCTTAATTTGTTTTAAATTTTTCTAAATTTTCTCCGATTTCTGTACTATTTTCTTTATTTTTTTCTAAAAATAATTATATGAAAAAATTCTGGTTATGTTTTACTATATTTTTAAAATTTTTTAATATAATGTTGGTTCATAATTCAGTTAATTTTTTTAAAAGAAAAAATAAAATACCATGTGAAATTAAATATTCATTTATAAAAAATTGAAATTAAATATTTATTTATATAAAGAAATCAAAACTCCATGCCTACATGACATATGACTAAGCATCAAATTGACACATATGTTAAAATTGATCATTTATGTATATTTCAGGTAGTAATTTTGAATTTTTAAGTAGTTCGGGTTGAAATTGGCTTGGTATGAAAGTTCAGATATAAATCGGCACTATTGAAAAAGTTTGTGTTGTTTTTGGCCTTTTTCCCTGAAATTAAATATTTATTTATATAAAGAAATCAAAACTCCATGCCTACATGACATATGACTAAGCATCAAATTGACACATATGTTAAAATTGATCATTTATGTATATTTCAGGTAGTAATTTTGAATTTTTAAGTAGTTCGGGTTGAAATTGGCTTGGTATGAAAGTTCAGATATAAATCGGCACTATTGAAAAAGTTTGTGTTGTTTTTGGCCTTTTTCCCAAGTTCATCTCCATAGAATTCAGTATCTCTACAAGCAAGCAATATCAACTGGTAAGTAGGATATAAATTAATCCCATAATAATTTGGTTTAGTAGTACAGAGTCATCTTCTTGAACAGAATCAATCAGCTTGCACACGATTTGGCTCTTCTACCAATTTTTCTATATCAATTCCACAAACAATATAGTAATATATTCGACATGTAAATAATTAATATTTCCAAACTTTACAGAAATGTGGACAATCACATTAACCATATAAATTAGTACACAATTGTGAGAACATTACAACTTATAACAATGATAATTGTTTATTAAACGAACTCTTATAGATAAACTTAACGAAACACCGAAAGATGAGTTTAACGAGCTGTGAACCACTCATGTTTGTATGAAGTGAAGATATGTCCAATCACTAATCCACTGGTTTAATATTTTGAATTTGCCGAATTTTTCCTTATGTTTACGGGTAGTTACGTCATTTAAGATGAATTAATTCTATCTATTTAATAGATTAATTATCAAACCTATATTCAGAATATTGTTACCACAATTAATAATTAATTTTAAAAAGAATTAATTATATATATTTAATAGATTAACACATAACTATATATTGTTATCATATTTAATAATTAATGGAAAAAATATTTAAAATATCAAAAATACTATATTTTCTCCACGATATATCATGGGTTGATTTTTATTTTAATACTAAAATGAAGTTTTTAATATTAAAATAATAACAAATCGTTAATCTATATGTAATATTATCAAATACTTATTTTGAGATCAAATATCAAGTCTAACAATTAATTTTTCTTATTTTATAATTATATATTATATCGATTTTAAAAGATGAATCCTTATTCCAATCCAAATCTAATATGTTGTTACGACATATTTGGCACATTACACAATTTTTATTGAATTTTTTAATGAAATTATATTTTACAATTGTGATCATTTATTTTTACAATTATAATTTAGGCCTATTATAATATTATATAAATTTTTAAAATTTACTTTATAAATTATAATTTATTTACTTTATAAATTATAATTTAGGCCTATTATAATATTATATAAATTTTTAAAATTTACTTTATAGCATTAGTAATTTTACTATTTTATTGACTTATTCTTAAAATATTAATAATCAAATCTAAAGAAATTATTAAAGAATATAAATGATTTCAATTTTGTATTAAAATAAAACCAATCTGGAAGAAAATCTAGTTTTATGGTAAATTTAGACCTCAGTTATGGTAAACGTATTTTCTTAATGGAAATTCAACATTTTTTTATGATTTTATTAAAGAAAATTTTCCAGTTATAAAAATATACACGCAAAAAAAAAAAAAAAAAAAAATTTCACTTAATTATTCAATTTGATAAATTTACATATTAAGTATATAGATATGGAAGGTGAATATTGACAGAATATTGTCTTGAATATCTTCGACCACATTACCAAAAAAAATAAATAAATATCTTCGACGACCTTCTCCACATCTGATTCTACAAGAAGCGGTGGGTTGGTCACGGTGATTTTCTTTCTCTATTACAAAATTGAATGAAACAATCGAGAGAAAGAGCAGCGGATTGAACTGCAAGCAACAAGAAATTAAAATATTACAAAATTGAATGAAACAATCGAGAGAAAGAGCAGCGGATTGAACTGCAAGCAACAAGAAATTAAAACCCTTTTGTTTCATTAAGAAAATAAAGCTGTACATACAAGTATTTATAGATACAATGATCTGTTAACCGGCTAACTTACTTAAACAAAACCGGTTAAGAACAAGTTATTAAAACAGAATAAGACTTTGGTTTAACCTCGGTTAAACTGAGATCTTTAAACAACTTGCAGCAGAAGAAGCTTAGCTGAAGCAGGTTCTGAAGCAGGTTTTTATCTTAACATTCCCCCTCAAGAAGAGTCAAAAATGGATAATAGACTCATCTTGCTTAATAGGTATTTCACTAGCAGCTTGTGACATTGCTCTGTATTCTGATTCTGCTGAGGATTTGGAGACGATACTTTGCTTCTTAGACTTCCAGGAGATTAAAGACTGACCAAGGAACATACAGTAACCAGTTGTAGAACGTCTAGTGTCAATGCAAGATGCCCAGTCTGCATCTGTGAAGCCTTTGAGCTTCAAATCTGATTCGGAAGGATAGAACAAACCAATTCCAACTGTTCCTTTGAGATACCTGATAACTTGATGAGCTGCTTTGAGATGAGAAGTCTTCGGATTAGCAGTAAACTGACACAACTTATGAACCGCATAAGTGATGTCCGGTCTAGTTAAACTGAGATACATAAGCTTCCCAACTAGGCGCCTGTATTCTTCTGGTTCATCTATTAAAGGGTCTGTTCCTTTCTGAGACAACTTGACATTTGGCTCCATAGGTGTACTTGCAGGCTTGCATCCTAGTAAACCACTGTCCTCCAGCAACTCCAAGGTATATTTTCTTTGGCAAATGCAAATTCCTTTTCTTGATCTAGCTATCTCCAATCCAAGGAAGTATTTCAAGCTTCCAAGATCTCGAATTTTAAACTGTTTTCCCAAACTCTCTTTGGTGCTTATAACCTCTTTATCATCACTTCCTGTAACTATTATGTCATCTACATAAACAAGAATGGCTAGGAAAGATTCACCTCTTTTCTTTGTGAACAAGGTGTGATCTGCGTGAGACTTATTGAATCCAAGATCCATCATGACAGTGCTAAATCTAATGTACCACTGTCTAGACGCCTGTTTCAAACCATAGAGGGATTTTAAAAGCTTACAAACTGCATTTTCAGGTAATTCCCCCTTCCTTGATGCATACCCAGGTGGAAGATCCATATATATCTCTTCATCCAAGACTCCATTTAGAAAGGCATTTGACACATCTAATTGATGTAGTATCCAACCCTTTGCTGCAGCCACAGCTATCAAAGTTTTCACTGTAGTTAACTTTGCTACAGGTGAGAATGTGTCTGTGTAATCCAAACCCTCTTTTTGAGTGTATCCTTTGGCAACAACCCTTGCTTTGTATCTTTCCAGGCTTGCTTCCATCTTGATTGAGTTTAGTTCTGTAAACCCATTTAGAACCAATGGCTTCTTTATCCGGTGGAAGAGACACTATAATCCAGGTTCCTGCTGATTCTAGTGAGTCAAATTCTTCTTCCATTGCTTCATCCCATCCTCCTATATCCTTAGCTTCTTTGTAGGTCTTTGGTTCTCTGATTGCAGTGATGTTGTACAGGAAAGCTTTGTAAGAAGGTGAGAGCTTCTCATATGATAAGAAGTCTGAAATTGGATATTTGGTCTTTGTTTCCAAAGAAGGTGAGAGCTTCTCATATGATAAGAAGTCTGAAATTGGATATTTGGTCTTTGTTTCCACTAGATTGCAGTAATAGTCTTGCAGATGTCTTGGTGGTTTAACTGTCCTTTTGGATCTAGTATTTCTCATTCCTTCCAGACCTGCAAGCTCATCTGCAAAAAATTCTGGAAATTCATCAGTAAACATTTCTTCATCCTCATTAGAGAAGCTTACCTGTTTTTCTGCAGTGTCATTGATCTCTATCTCATATTCTCTGTCTCTTCAGGTTCAATGGCATTATCTCCTGATTGATCAAGTACTTGACCAAAAATTCTTAACGAATCTACATTCTCATTGTTAGCATTGTTCTCAGAAAAAGGAAATATATTTTCATAGAACACTACATTTCTAGAAATATGAATTTGATGAGATTCTAGATCAAGGAGTTTATAACCTTTACAACCTGGTGGATACCCTATGAAGACACATGCTTTGGCTCTAGGTTCGAATTTTGTTCTTTGTTTAGATGTGCTCATGTAGCAGAGACAGCCGAACACCCTTAAGCCTTCATATTGCGGTTTCTGACCTGTAATTAACTCAAAAGGTGATTTATTATCCAAAAGAGTTGAAGGTAACCTGTTTATTAGGAAGGCTGCTGTGAGAACACTCTCTCCCCAATATTGAATAGGTAGATTGGACTGAAACATCAAGGCTCTTGCAACATTTAACAAATGTTGGTGTTTTCTTTCTACTACAGAGTTCTGCTCTGGAGTTTCAGGACAAGAGTGATAGGGAATGATTCCTTTCTCTTTGTAAAAGTCTTTGAAACTTAGCTCTCTTGCATTATCAGACCTCACACCTTTTACAGTTTTACCATACTGTGTTTCTATTAGTTTTATATGACTAGGAAAAATGGACAGAACCTCATCCTTTGTCTTCATCAAGTAAATCCATGTTGACCTGCTAAAGTCATCGACAATGGTAAGAAAATACCTGTGTCCTTCTTTGACCTGCTAAAGTCATCGACAATGGTAAGAAAATACCTGTGTCCTTCTACAGTGGGTTCAGAGAAAGGGCCCCAAGTGTCAATGTGTAAAAGATCAAAAGCTTCCTTGCACTTGTTATTGTTAGAAATGAAAGGCAAACGCTTTTGTTTAGCTAAATGACAACTTTTGCAATGAAAAGGCTTCTTATGTTTACTCTGAATCCGCAGAACATCTTCTAAAACATCAATTTTAGAGAAAGATGGATGTCCTAGACGCCTATGCCATACATCTGACTCAACTACACTGTGACAAGCCACAGACTCTTGAACTTTGTTTTCTTTTCTGCAACAATCTTTTGTTTTTGTTTCCACATTCATGATGTAAAGATTTGATACTTCTTCAGCTTGTCCAATCATCAATTCCCTGGTAACATCCTGTATCACACAACACCTTTCATCAAACGTAACACTGAGTCTCATATTCTTAGTGAGTTGGCTCACACTGAGAATATTGACTCTAAAGTCTGGTAAATAAAGAACCCCATCAACAATGAGATTATCTTTCACAACAACAGAACCTATTCCCTTTATGCCTAAGCTATTCCCATCAGGTAGAGTTACTTTCATGTTATGATTAAAATCTAAATCTTTAAACAGTTCTTTATCATAACAAACATGGTGAGTAGCACCACTATCTACAATCCAGGAGACTGAGGCCAACTTGTTTCTACTTTCTTTTAAAATCCCTACAAAATGTAAAGTAGAGTCAGAGAAAGAGATACCAGGTTTAGAAGACTGTCCTGTTTCAAATTTAGGCGTTGAACTTGAGCTATGTATCATGTTTATTGCAGGAGCTCCAGTAGGTGATTTATTATGCAGCTTTGTGCTGAAGTAAGCTATCAAATCCTGTATTTGATTTGCAGATAAGCTATCCGGATCAGTGGAACCTTCTTGTTGGTCTATTTTGTATAGTATCTTGATAGATCCATGTTTCCTTGCTGCAGAGCATTGATCTGCTGTGTTAACTGATAACTTCTTGGCATATTAGTAATCTTGTACCGAGTCATCAGATTGTTCCACATCTCTGAAGCATCACTATATCTAAGGATACTAGCATAGATTTCTTTGACCACAGAATTTAAAATCCAAGATTTGACCATGCTGTTACATCTAGACCAAATACTAAAGCTTGGATCCATTTCATCTGGGCGAGGGAGAGAACCATTTACAAAAGACAACTTGTTCTTGGCATCTAAAGCCATGGACATGGCAATAACCCATGTACTGTAATTGTTTCCATCAAGTACCTCCGTTATGATAGTACTGCCTGGATTATCTCCGCTAGTAAGGTAATAAGGAGAGTAATGGATTCCTTCAAAATCCAAATCTTTCTTGTTCTTACTTCTGTTTTCTCCATCTTCAGAAGAAGAACTGTTACGATCCTTTGATTTGCTCTTTGTTTTTGACTTTCTTGCGCTCAGACCACCACGCTTGAATCCTCGTTGAAGAACCATGACGATACCCAAGAAACCACAAGAACAGGAACAAGAAAGCAAACAAACGCTTCTCTTTGATTACGAAGATCAGAAGAAGCAACGAAACGAGAAAAGGATCAAAGAGAGAGTCTAGATCTCTCTCGCTCTGATACCATATTACAAAATTGAATGAAACAATCGAGAGAAAGAGCAGCGGATTGAACTGCAAGCAACAAGAAATTAAAACCCTTTTGTTTCATTAAGAAAATAAAGCTGTACATACAAGTATTTATAGATACAATGATCTGTTAACCGGCTAACTTACTTAAACAAAACCGGTTAAGAACAAGTTATTAAAACAGAATAAGACTTTGGTTTAACCTCGGTTAAACTGAGATCTTTAAACAACTTGCAGCAGAAGAAGCTTAGCTGAAGCAGGTTCTGAAGCAGGTTTTTATCTTAACATTCTCAGTCTTATTAATAGCTGAGTTGTGTTGTCTTTGGCTTAGGGTTTTGTGAAAAAAAAAATAAAAACATGAGTTTGTCTTCTCCTCTTGCCGCCGTGAAAGTTCTGGAGGATATATTGATGGAGATACTGGTGCGATTACCAGCGTCCTCGTTGTTTTAAACTCTCGAGAGATCTTGTCTCGAGTGAAACCTGACGAGTCCGGAGTAATCTGGGCGCATCAGTATCATGTTTATTGCAGGAGCTCCAGTAGGCGACTTGTTATGCAGCTTTCTACTGAAGTAAGCTATCAAATCCTGTATTTGATTTGCAGATAGGCTATCTGGATCAGTGGAACCTTCTTGTTGGTCTGAAGACATAACCATAGCAACTGCAGGTTTTGTATTCTGATCCCTGTTCTGAGATTTCTTCTTTTGAAACCCTGGAGGATACCCATGTATCCTGTAACACTTGTCAACCGTGTGACCTGTATATCCACAATGGGAGCAGGTAGGCTTGGTCTTCTGATTATTATAAGAGGCCTTTGCAGCATTAACTGTTCCAGATGCTTCTACATGGAAGACTGAACTTGCATTACCCTCTACTGTCACTGATCCTCCAATACCTCTTTGGTTAAAATCTTGATCCAAAAGATTGTAAATCTCTTCAAAGCTAGGAACATTCTTCTTCATTATGATTTGGCTTCTTATTGATCCAAAAGATTGTAAATCTCTTCAAAGCTAGGAACATTCTTCTTCATTATGATTTGGCTTCTTATTGATGAATAAGATTTATTCAAACCTGCACGAAACTTGATGATCTTTGAATGTTTGACTTTGGTAGCCATTGCTTTACAACAAGCACAATTTGAGCAAATCTTTGCTTGATCTGCACCATCAAGATTATCCCACAAAGTCTTCAACTTCGTATAGTATCTTGATAGATCCATGTTTCCTTGCTGCAGGGCATTGATCTGTTGTGTCAACTGATAACTTCTTGGCATATTAGTAATCTTGTACCGAGTCATCAGATTGTTCCACATCTCTAAAGCATCACTATATCTAAGGATACTAGCATAAATTTCCTTGACTACAGAATTTAAGATCCAAGATTTGACCATGCTGTTGCATCTAGACCAAATACTAAAGCTTGGATCCATCTCATCTGGGCGAGGAAGAGAACCATTTACAAAAGACAACTTGTTCTTGGCATCTAAAGCCATAGACATGGCAATAACCCATGTACTGTAATTGTTTCCGTCAAGTACCTCTGTTATGATGGTACTGCCTGGATTACCTCCGCTAGTAAGATAATAGGGAGAGTAATGGATTCCTTCAAAATCCAAATCTTTCTTGTTCTTACTTCTTCTTTCTTGTTCTTACTTCTGTTTTCTCCATCTTCAGAAGAAGAACTGTCACGATCCTTTGATTTGCTCTTTGTTTTTGACTTTCTTGCGCTCATACCACCACGCTTGAACCCTCGTTGAACAACCATGACGATACCCAAGAAACCACAAGAACAGAAACAAGAAAGCAAACAACCACTTCTTTTCGATTACGAAGATCAAAAGAAGCAACGAAAAAAGAAAAGGATCAAATAGAGAGTCTAGATCTCTCTCGCTCTGATACCATATTACAGAATTTGAATGAAACAATCGAGAGAAAAGCAGAGAATTGTGCTGCAAGTAAGAAGAAATTAAAACCCTTTTGTTTCATTAAGAAAATAAGCTGTACATACAAAGGTATTTATAGATACAATACAAAATTAACCGGCTAACAAACTTAAACTAAACCGGTTAAGTAAAAAGAATAACTCAGTATAAGATTTTAGTTTAACCTCGGTTAAACTGTAACCTTGAAGAACCTGCAGTAGAAGAAGTTTTAACTGAAGCAGGTTTTATCTTAACATGGTGTTGTTTGGTTTGTCCACATCATCCACTAAAACGAGCAGGTCAAGACTGCCACACTCATGAAATTTTTTTCCTAAAAGTGATGAAATCAAAGCTAAATGCGGTGATGACTAGTGGAGTTCGGCTTTGTGTGGAGATATTGGTTATATAAGAACACTAATAGCTGGTTCGAACATGGCGTGAAGACTCATCAATGCAAAGGCAGCAGGTAATTTTAAGTGGGTTTTCTTTAAAGAAATATTTTCATTCATTGATACAAACTGTGCCATCAGCCTCTGTCGAGGTCGAATTGCCACTGTCCAGACTGAGAACAATCCGAAGCACCAATAATTGCAATAACATTTGTATCCATATACACTAAAAATCGAGTTTTTCCCAATATCACAAACAAGTGAAAAAAATAAACAGTATCCATATACACTAAAAATCGAGTTTTTCCCAATATCACAAACAAGTGAAAAAAATAAACACAGAAATTTCCGTTAGCAGGTACGAAGAGAGAATCGTGTTTGGAAGACAACGATACTTTGGTGGTTGTGATGGATAGACCGTGCATGATTACAAGCAAGCCAAACCTATGCTTAGGACCCTCGATAGAATAAGTTATATTTCAGTAGCTAGTTAATCTAAATTTCTTCTAGTTCAGTGGTAATGTATATAACTCAATAGCCTTAGAAAACAGGATTGATGTCTGAACCAGCCTATTTTGACTTCTTTTTTTTCCTATTTTTTTTTTTCTGCAACGTATAAAGAGCTATTTTTTCCCCCAACGGTTTTGTGACCCTAAAATAGATAGGTACGGCTCTGATGACAGAGTATCAACGAGACGAAGGTAATACCATGACTTTATGATCAGTTAATTATCGTTGACAAGACAGAAGTTCGAGATTTTTGGATGAAGTAAGGGTAAAAAAGAATTTAATTTTGGTAAATGTGATTTTAAATTGCAAAATGCCGCCAAATGATCACATGAAATCGAATATGTCAGGTGATATTAAGGGTGTGATTGGTTGCACTTTTAGAGGAACAAAAAGGAGAGGAATATGGTTTTCCTCCACATTAACACTAGTCAAGAGATTTTTTAGTTCTTCTGAAAAAAAATGAAATCAAAAAATTTGGAAGAAAAGAACGTATTCTGCTAAAATTTAGTCATCTCCTATATATAAGAGGAACAAT
>CM071720.1:12430839-12447304 GCA_036630335.1 Physaria fendleri | reverse complement strand
CCTCACTAGGGATAACGATCGCAACGAAAAGAAACAATGAATCAAAGAGAGAATTTCGAAATCTCTCGCTCTGATACCATATTATGAAAGAATTGATCAAAGAATCTTGAAGAGAAGAGAGAAAACACCAAGAACAATTTAGACTCTTCTTTTTATTCAATGATGCGAATGAATGTACAAGAGGCTCTGTTATTTATACAGAAGTAAGTTAAACGCAAACCCTATTGACGTTTTAACAAATAATGAAAACATAAGAGAGTCTCTGATGCAGCTGGAGTCTTTGAGATTAAAGACCAACTTCAAACTTGAGACTGCAACTTTAAGCTTCAATAATCTAATACGCTGCCCCGTTTGTTTGCTCTTTGGTCATAAGGCTCATCGTTGCCCTAAGAAAGTCGCTCCTCTGCCTCTGAGATCTTCTCCTCCGGCAGCATCAGATCCTCCCGACGACCCTCCTCATCTTTTTCAGCCGGCTCACTCCTCTGTTATCTCTCCCATCCCGTCAGTTGCGGCTCCCTCACCACCGAAAACCCCTCAAGACGCTTCTCATCAGACCTCGTCGCCGTTTTCCATCGATCAATTTACTCTACTTTCCGTACAGAAAGATGGCAGAGCACCATCCGTACGGGTTAAAAACACTAAGTCCCCTCTTCTGAATCATATTAGGCCCATGGAAGGCCCACATCTCTTGAATTCTACATCCAAGGCCCTTCAGAATTTAGCACTCTCTGGAACTCGACCCAATGCTTCTCTCGGTGATGGGCTTTTACCAAAGCCTTCTTCCACTTTAGCTCTGCCCAGCGAGCCAACAGATCATCTCACCTTAGCGGGCCTCAAGGCCCAACTACCCCATATCACCCTCAAACCTCAATCCACCGACGACGTCCCTGCTTCATCTCCTCCGACATCTGTTCTTCACTCCGATTCCGATCATTCAATCGCCGCTACCGCCGTTACTATGCTCTCACCGTCCAACTCATCCTTCACATCGCTCCTAACCCAGCAGAAAAACTTAGCTTCGCTCATTCAAAATCAAACACCCATCACGTCTCCCTTCCCCTCTCATCCAATTCTCCCTTCAGCGCTCTCCTCCCCACCGCAACTTCATCTCTGAAAAGCTCTCAAATTCCTTTACTCCTCTTTCTTTTGATAACCCTTCTGCTAACTCTTCTTTTTCGATTTCAAATTCTATGCAGGTTCCCACATCAAAAACTCTTCATGATGAAGATGCTCACCCTTCAGATGAGACTACGACGGCTGACCCTCCCTCAGAACCAATCGCTTCGGTGACCTCCAAAAGCAGTGAGGAAGATGATGTCAAGGGTCAAAAGGATGAAGACCTGTACGAGCCTCCTAGCCCTCAGAATCGCTCACGTTCCCGGGCTCGTTCCAATCCACCGCCCAAAACTCGCCACTCCTCTCAGCCCAAGATCCGCACTCATTACTTCCCAGCTAGCAAGCGTTTCTTAATGCCCTCGAAATTTTTATCCCTATCTTCATTATTTATGATTTATGATTTATAAATATATTAAACCATACTGATATGGATAATTTTTTTTCTTAGAATGTTCGAGGAATTTGCAGTTCCTCTCGTCAAAGGTTGGTAAAAGATTGGATTCGTTCTCATCGCCCCTTAATTGGTGCTATTTTGGAGACCCGAGTAAAAGATGAATCGGATGCTTCCCGTATAGTCAATATCATCGCTCCTACCTGGTGTATGGAGACAAACTACGATCTCTCACCTCTGGGACGGATTTGGGTGATATGGGACCCCAGACTTCAGTGTTCTATCTACGCTAAGTCTAACCAGTTTATTGCTGTTGGAGTCCTAGACCCCGCCACTGGATTCTACGCGACAATCATTTTTGTTTATGGTAGTAATAACCTCATTGAGCGCAGGTCTCTTTGGTCAGCCATTGCACCATCTCCCAATATCCTTTTATTGCCTCTCATCCCCTGCTGGTAACAAGGGACTTTAATCAAATTCTTCTTTCCTCCGAGCACTTCTCTATTATTCCTTCTTCTCTGCCCTGGTCTGGTATGTTAGAGTTGCAGAATTGTCTAACTTATAGTGAGATTTTTGATCTTTCTTGCAGAGGAACCTTCCACACTTGGTCGAACAATGGTCACTATAACCTCATCACTAGGAAACTTAATAGAGCTCTAGTCAATGAGGCTTGGGTTCTCGTTGTTCCCCATTCCTCCGCGTTTTTGATGCCCCGGGTTCATCTGATCACTCTCCCTGTCTAATTACCATCCCTGGCTCTAGAAACAGGAAATCGAAGACGTTTAGATACTTTACCTTTTTATCTTCTCTTCCTCTTTTCCATTTTAGGATCTCTAATGCATGGACTACTTGTGACCCACCTGGGACCTTCCTCTTCAAGTTGGCCCGTAAGCTTAAAGCGGCTAAGGCTTGCTGTCGGTCTCTCAATCGTGAGGGCTTCGGCGACATCCAACAGAGAACTGAGGAAGCTTTGGAGGCTCTTCAACAAGCCCAATCTGCATTCCTTAATAATCCCTCTGCGGACAATCATAGGGCTGAGCTCGTTTCTCGCAACCACTAACAGTTATTGGATAACACTCTTGAATCCTTTTACCGCCAAAAGTCCAGGGTGCAATGGCTCCGTGCAGGAGACGCCAACACCACCTATTTCCAACGCCGCGCAGTTGCAAATCACCAACGAGATGCGATCACTTCCCTTTGTGACACAAATGGGGTTTTCGTTTTTGACGAGCATTCTCTGGGTTTGATCACTGTTTCTTTTTACAGGGACTTACTAAGGACCAGGAACCAAGCTATCACGCCTCCTTCGGTTGCTTTCCTACAGGATCTCCACCCCATTTTTTTTTTTTGTTTTGCTTATATTTTGATTGTTATCAACTTATTTTTTTCTTATAAGTAGCTCAATTAATTATAATTCGGTTGCTTTCCTACAGGATCTCCACCCCATTGTTTTTTTTGTTTTGCTTATATTTTGATTGTTATCAACTTATATTTTTCTTATAAGTAGCTCAATTAATTATAATTGTTTAGTATTTACTAAACACAAGTTGATATTTATTTTAATATTTCAAATTATTATATATAAATCAAGAAAGTCTTCAAAGTAAAGATGGACAAAATGTATGATAGTTTGATTACTGGCGGGTGTCACATTATTGGCGACACTAAGATGGACAAAATGTATGATAGTTTGATTACTGGCGGGTGTCACATTATTGGCGACACTCATAAGTCGTTGGATCTAGTTTTAGGCCCCATGAAGCTCTTTTTTTTAGGTGAAGAACCTGAAAATTTTAAACAAAAATTTAATTAGTTTTCATAGCTTTGATATTATTTTTCTGAAATGTTGATTTCACTTACCTCATAATGCTATCGTATGCGTTCTTGAGTTGAGTGTATTCATCCTCAACTCGTTTGTCTTTCCACCTTGTACGTCGGCTTTGGGACCAAACGGAGACTTGACGAGGGTCAAACCCTAATTTCGAAGCTACCCTATTTTTCCTCTCAGTTTGAAGTATATGACATTCTTAAAAATTAGTCTTCAACATGTTTGCTTGCACCTCAGTCAATTTTCTCTTCTTTCTAGATCCACTTGAAGAGGATGCATCCATAATTTTTTTTTTTGTTTATTCGGTCCAGTTATCGGTCTTTAAAATAATTTAGCCCTTAACAAAAATTTAACCAAAAATTATCAGCTCGGTTATTGGTTTCACTTTTCAGTTTATTTATTTTTTTTTTTGTGTAGAACGAAGATAATTACACTATAATTATTAGTTTATACCTTTTACTATTCTAAGCGTTTAACGGAAATCGTAATTAAAAATTTTCATATTCAAACAACATTTTGGTTTTACTATTTTGAAATATTGCTTGTAAGTTGTGTTGATTTCCCTTACTGTTTCTATTATCTTTGAAATATATACTTTAGAAAAATATCTTTATAATTTTTTCATAAATAGAAAATGATTATCTTTGGTCGCTTACTTCAGAATCGAGACGACACTTGTCAATAACCACGGTGTCGTATGCGTTCTTGACATTAGTACATTCATCCTGTACTCATTTAGTATGTTTTATAGTGTACATAAATCATATGGTACGTTGAGTGTTAGATGTATAAACTTTTCTTTTTAATATTTAAGCTAATTAACTTAATATCAATTGCGGAATACATATGTTTTGCTTATGTTTTCTATTGTTTTTCTTTTATTTTGATTTTATTTGCTAATGTTTTCGCGTTAGTTTTGATTTTATTTTGCTTATGTTTTGATTTTGCTTTTCTTTTGTCTAGCTTATATTTGAAAGTTCTTGATACTTCGATTTATATCTCACCAACTTTCATTTGCTTCGACGTTTTCTTCTTTCGTAAGCTTCTATGTGTCAAACTTCTCTTTTTGGTTTTTAGTTAGTAGTTGATCGACATTATACTGACGTGTTGATAGTATCCTTCATTCGATATCTCCCATTAGCTTGCTGGCTGTAGATAAATTAGGGTATTAGCTTTGTTCAGACATGTTGTTTGGGCTGGTAGGGTTCTAGTTTGCTTTGGTTGTACATGATTCTCCTAGATCCACATCCACAAAACCAGCAAACGATGGTTTATACATCCTATGGATGTGGACCTTTGTCTTGCCCTAAGGATGAATTGTAATTTGTAAGAAAAGTGAATGTTTCATTAATCATATGAAAGTAAGCATCAAGAGAGAGAAAGAGATGAATGGAATGGAACGGACGGTCTAGCGTCAGAGCACATGAGAACCTTAGGCTTATGAGTCTATGAGTCTTTAAACGCTCTAACGAAGACATGAGTGTACTCTTCCAATCAAGAGTAGCCAATGTGATCAACCAAAAGGTCCAACACCACCTCATTCGAGCCTTTAATCTTACACAGTTTAAGCGTGAAGCTAACGTCGAATATGTCAGGTTTCTTTCGATAATTTTGAATGTAGAATGTTACATCAACATCAGCTTGAGCAGTAGTGATTCCTATACGTTCATTTGAATGTACTTACCTCTTATTGATTCTATCTCTTCAATAGGCCAAAACACTAAATCCTTCTTGTTTGTATCAAAAAACATTTCTTTTAAATATTTATGCTAAATTAACTTAATATCAATTTTGGAATTCATATGTTTTGCTTATGTTTTTCTTTTATTGTGTTTTTTTTTGCTTATGTTTTGACTTTGTTTTGCTTTTGTTTTGATTTTATATTGCTTATGATTTTTTTTCTTTTGCTTTGTTTTGCTTATGTTTTGATTTTATTTTGCTTATATTTTTCTTATAAGTAGTTCGATTAATTATAATTGTTTTGAGTTTACTAAACACGGGTTGGTATTTATTTTAATATTTCAAACTAATATATATAAATTAAGGAAATATTCAAAATAAAAAAATAGATAAATATTTGATAGACGGATTATTGGTGGGTGTCGGATTATGGGCGGGTGCCGCATTATCATCAGGTGCCGCCATTATTGCCTGCACCCACAAGTTATTGGATCTCGTTTTGAGCCTCATGAAGCGTGAAGAACCTGAAAATTTTAAATAGAATTTTAATTAGTTTTCCTAGTTTTGGTATTACTGTTTTGAAATGTTGATTTCACTTACCTCAGAATCAAGACGACATTTCTCAGCAAGAACGCTATCGTATGTGTAACACTATAACCTGATCACTTGAGGGTATCTCGTCTATTTGAAAAGCTAATATACCAATCAAATTTTTTTCAGTACACTTAGCTAGACTTGCAATATTAGCGGAAATAATAAAGCAAACTAAGCATACTAATGTGTCCTAAGTTTACCCCAAATAATTACTGCAAGTATACAGTATTTCGCAATAGTACTTAAGAATCGATCCCACATAGATCAATGTACTCGTGAATCTGATCTATGGTAAGGCAATCTAAAGCTAGGATAAAATACAGATTTGGGGTTTTGTCTTTCTAGAACTAACAAACTAAAGCTAAGTGTGGAACTACTAATGATAAAAAGCTTTAAGAGACGGGGATTTCTAGGGATTCTCGCCACTAATATCAGACAACTATTCAAGATTCATTTAATTACCATTCCTTGAACTCTAGCTTTCTTATCATCGCATAGCTGTAGGAGAGTTCTGTTTTGGAACCGCTGCCTACCATCACGTCTCGACCCTTGCAAACTACACTCCTCTCAATACCACTAGATCCAGCCAGGGATTTAAACCTAGGCATCACGTTTCGGCGTGATACAGAGAGCATTACATGCATAAGTTTTCATAGTTCAGAACCCTAGAATATCCAGAATCAATACTGTTTCATTCGCGGGTGTTACTTGACTTTAGACATACATGGAATTGCCCATCATATGCACTTTATACTTGGTTTTGAAATACCAGTGAGGGTCAGCGCTAAAGATAGACACAAGGGAACATCAACCTGGATTGATGCAACCAAGAACACAAAATGCATAGACAAAGAAATCAAAAAATTTCTATTAAAAGTCACCTTCTCTAATACCGATGAAACTCAATCTTTAGGCATACATAATGCGGGTCAGCGTCAAGGGTAGCCACAACAAGACAACCGACCTAGATCGGTGTGATTGGGAACCATGAAGCATAGATCTGGGGCTTGTCACCTTCTCTAATACCAATGAGACTCAATCTTTGGGCGTACACAATGTGGGTCAGCGCTAAGGGTAGCCACAACAAACACAACCGTCCTAGACCGGCGTGATCGAGAGTCATGAAGTACAGATATGGGAAATATATCATCTACTCTCTCTGACCATCCCACCTAGACTATCAGGTCATATATAAAACGGCAGATCTCTTCCGTAGAATTCAGAAAATATTGTTTAGTCGCTGCATATGGTTGAATGGACAGATCTGACAGCCATGGATCCATTCCTAATACCTTTACAACTTTTCATGAGTTCAAGGACTGCAAAATCATACCAACCATCGATTTATGTTCAATCGATGCTAGCCTTGGCTTAGCTATACACGAAAAAGAGACCGTGTCTGAGATGCATAGGTGGGGAACAAGAAATAGATGGGATCCCCACGTAGCAGCGAAAATAAACAATAGAAAGAGAGAGATAGTGCGTAGAACCTGAAATCTTATTTGTGTCTAACCATTAGAACATACGAATTCTTCGAAGAATCCCGACACTCAACTTAGAAATTACTCAGACATATAAAGAAAATAAACTTTTATTTAGAATAGAGAATTGTGTCATGGGATGTGTTTTTCCAATGCATAGGTTATGCCTTTTTTTTAGGCTACAGAAAACTAGGGTAAAAATAGGGTATAAGGATTTCAAAATAACAAAAAACAGATTTTCCCTTAATGAGAGTCGGTGCCTCAACCGGTCGTAGCAATGATGTTGTTGCCCGGTAGGGCTCTCGGATGTGTTTTTCCACTGGTCTTCAACCAGTCGATGGCGACATGTTGATGCCCAATTGATTTTAACGACTTTGACCGGTCGATGGTGAGATGTTGTGTTCCCGGTTGGGCTCTCGAAATTTTTTTCTTATGAATGTCAACCAGTCGTTTGCGAGCTTGATGTTGCCCGGTTGGTCTCTCGAACATTTTGATCTTTGAACTATTTGATGATTAAACGATCGATGGTGGTATTGTCGATGCCCGGTTGAGCTCTCGGATATTTTAGGTCTCTGAGTCACAATCGATCGATGGTGATTTGCAGCCGACCGATTAGGAAATCTTCTTTTCTTGGATCCTTGAAATCTTCGGGTCTTGTGTCCCCGGATCGGTCCTTGGAAACGCTATTTAACCGTCTTGCGTTAATTTGTGGAGAAAACGCTCATTTTGAGGTGTTTTTTGCTAGTTTCGTCACTCCGAGGGTATTGAGTCCAAATACTCACGAACTTACCTGAAATGACTCTAAAATAACGTTTTTTGTTTCGAAAGGCTTTTTAAAATGTGTTAAAAACCTACGAAATTTGAGACCTATCACATAAACTATATCACCACATTTTTTTTTAATTTACAGCGGAATTATTTATAATCAATGGAATACACGATTTCTAGAAATTTTCACAGTTTTTCGATAATAACTTAAAACGTTCTAGAACTAACTATTCCACAACCTACCCATCATAATCCACTTAATATTCCTCTAACATATATCCAGCAACCTAACAAGATCTATCTAACAACCTAACAAGATTTATCCTGATTTTCCTAACAACCTTAAGAAAACGATTAAAATCCAGCAATTACATTTCCTAGTTAGAACCGTTCAAAATCAACTTTCCTAAGCCCAAAAATTCTAAAATTAGAACCTAATCATCTTTACCCTTAACTTAATCAATTCCTTAACTTATTCAG
Organism: Physaria fendleri; assembly: GCA_036630335.1. Taxonomy (NCBI): domain Eukaryota; kingdom Viridiplantae; phylum Streptophyta; class Magnoliopsida; order Brassicales; family Brassicaceae; genus Physaria; species Physaria fendleri. The sequence continues at coordinate 12,438,966 of CM071720.1, read as the reverse complement.
CTCAAAAAAAATTCGGAATTCTCTAAGCATGCATAACAAGATCCAACAGAAAATCGCAACTCAATTTTTCAAGCCATCTAATCTAAATTAATTCGGTAAAAATATCCATGCATCCCTCTGAACTGAAACAAATAAAACACCCAAAGAACTTAAAAATAGTCCTCTGATCTAAAAACAAAACGAACGAAACGAAATAGCAATCAGTTTCCTAAACGACTACACAAACAACTCCATGTCTAGACCGATTTCTTCTCTCCAACCATGATCCCACGTACCAGCTCAAAACACTTTTCCTTTTCCTTTATCTGCATCCAAGAAGTGATGCAATCAATATTTGATAAATATTGAGCCTTTTCCTTTATCTGCATCCAAGAAGTGATGCAATCAATATTTGATAAATATTGAGTGAGGCTATCAACCCGTCTCACAGCTATACACACAGGATTATCGAGAAAATCAACACATACGAGCATTATAGAAACACGTACCAGCCATAGATTATTCAAATCAATCAATCACTCAAAGAAATACAAACAATCTGATCAGTATCACACATCATACACGCTAATATTTAATTCTCCGATAACCTAGATAAGCTACGGTACTGCACTCACCTTTGCCTAGATCGAATTTACCGAAAACGATTCGATTTCTCTCTTCTCTCTTCTCTAGCACAAAATCGCCCTAGTCCTCTCTCCAAAAACTCGACACAACAAAAGAATAAAAACCCTATGACTTTTCTAATTAACCCTATTTATGTTTTACTCCCAACCTATCAGAAAATAGATAACATCATCGTAAAAATAGCCAACTAAATTAACATAAAATAACAATAAAATCACACAATTAAACACTAGAAATTCGACCCTATCCCCACTAAATTTCGAAACTAAAGACTCTAACACACCTAGAGACTTCCCAACACGACCCTATCCCCACTAAATTTCGAAACTAAAGACTCTAACACACCTAGAGACTTCCCAACACTTCCTAAATTCGAACTCAACCAAGGACTCTACTCCAACTAGAAGCTGCACTTAGAACAGAAACAATCACTCTTAAAGATTGGGTCACAAAACAAAATCTAACCGTTCAGTTCTAATCTTAAACGTTTTAAAGCAAGCCCTAGATGTCGTGATGCTACCCTCAAAAGATGAGCACGATCCGACCGCAGATGAACTCCAAATGTAACTTTGAGTCCATGCTGTTCCAGATTCGCGAATGTAACAGTGCGCCTCAGTAAGACAACCATAAATCTTAGAATAATAAACCAAAACAAACTCTGCAAATTGGGACATCTAGATCTAAGGATTACCTACAACCCGTCCAAAACCCAGCCTTTATTGGAGTCGATTTGTGACAACAAAATCAACTTCTACTTACAACCCGACTTAATCGATAAATCGACTCTGAAATACAGCTAATGCACCAACAATCTAACCCTAGGATCCCCAACATCACTACGATGGCATCATAACCATCACAATGGTCCTCAAAACACACACCCTCATCTCAAACTTCACACACACACTAGCCAAATGCTCGTACTCCCCAACTCATGCGCGTATCACTTTCCGGAGTAGCTAATTCCTTCGAGTGAAACCATCACCTGAATCACCAAGATTCTCGAGTCGAATGGACCTGCAGATCCTTAAGAATACTCAAGACACACAGTCTATGCGCACTAGGGAATGCCACCACGGTACTCACATAAGCAACTCACCTCCGGATACACAAACTATAATCACTAGGAGCAATGCCATCTTCCAGATAATACTAATACTCATGGAGCAAATCACTTCCGGATAACACACATACTCACGGAGCAACTCACCTCCGGATAACACACATACTCACGTACTCACGGAGCAACTCACCTCCGGATAACACACATACTCACGGAGCAAACACCTCTGGATAACACACATACTCACGGAGCAAATACCTCCGGATAACACACATACTCACGGAGCAATTATCTCCGGATACTTGAGTTTGAGCGAGCCAGTAAGACCCCATATACACAGAAATCTTACCCAACATCTTTTTGACACAACTTAGGACCCAACGCTAAGTACTAACGATACTACTAAATCGATTCCTACTCAGCACATACAAAGACAATTCAACACACTCACACACAATCAAGAAAGAAAACACTTTCTCTAACCTGAGACATACACGAATTGTCCTACCCTCTAGCACGAAACACAAAAAACTAGACTTACTCTAGAAGACGGTCGTTACACACACAAGGACAATCAACACACAACAAGAATAAATATTCTCTTCATTCTTTCCCAAAAACCCATATTGTCCTACACTTACAAATGGAAAACACATCCTAAGCTTAATTTGGAAGACGGATGTTACAGTTCGAAAACGGTAATCATGCCGATTTAACATCGGGAAATACCTCCGGTATGAACCGGGAAGCGGGGAGAAAAAATGGTCGGATTCCGGTCCCTAACCGTCTTTTCCGGGTGTGAAACCCAAGCTTTTGTGACTGATATAAAGCCATACATTCCAAGGAAGCTTGGTAATTAAAGATCTGTACCTTCTTCGAGTGAATCCCGAGAGAGGTAGAGAGAAAAGATCTGTACCTTCTTCGAGTGAATCCCGAGAGAGGTAGAGAGACTGTTCCTCCTGTGGCACTGGCGAGTTGTCTGCGAACCTCAGACGTGCCGGAGGAGATGGTTCGGATGATGGCGGGACGAGAAGAGAGAACTCTGCTTCGAACGTCGGAGAAACTCCCTAACCGAAAAAACAGAGGTGGATTGTGGTGGTGAGACACGAGCAGTGAACAGAAAAAGGAGAACAAGCAGAAATTGGAGCATCCTCGGACGACGGTGACGAAGCTTGCTTCCGCCGCCCAAAAAAAAGAGAAAGTCTAAGGGACAAAGAGCGTTTTTAGATTTTTTTTATTCAATAACTACAATATAAAATATTATCTTTTTAAAAATAAATGTTCGTTAGTGAAAATAAAAATTTTGGTTCTCAAAATTCAGTTTAGAACGATAATTCACCAGATTTTGATACTAGTCGAATAGTATTAACCTCAGCCACTAGATTATAGTTTTTAATATAAAAATAATTTATTATCCGACTTTAAAAACTCTTATAACTAAGAATTATCAAATTACGTATCATAATTACCTTAAATTTGCGATGTATTTTTAGTTTACTAATTTGAAATGTTTTAAGTTCAGACTTTTTTTTTGTATTTTTAATTTAATTTTCATATAAAAAATCTTAAAAATAAATTACATATATAATGGGAATTAACAAGCATGCACATTTAATGTCATTTTATTTTCTTAAAAACGATAATATTAATGGTAAACTTAATTTTATAAAATTATATAATAACGAATATATAATTTTTGTAAATAATTAATTACATATAAAATTTATGATTATATCTAAAATATATTTTAGAATAATTATTGAAATATTTTAATAAGCATTATTTTTTTAATTTTTAGGTTCATCATAGATAGCCGATCATAGATAACCGATAAAGTAATAGTTAAATATATATGATTCAAAATACTTTTAATTTTTTAAAAATGATGTTTAGTAAAATTGTAGATATTTATCTAATATAACTAACAGTATAAGTCATTAAATTTTAAATATTTTTAAAATCTTTTGTTTATTAATTTCAACAGATATTTTTTTAATATAGCTAATGATATGAGTAGTTAAATACATATAAGTAACGCATAATATTTTAAATTTTAGTTACTAATAATACTTTTAAGCGTTTTACATTTTTATCAAATTCAAAAATTCATTAAAAACTTAGGAATAGAGTGCGTCTAAGATGATAACTTTGACACGTGTTATTTTTAATTAATTTCAATCATTAAATTATAATTTTTATTATAAAAATAATAAATTATTATTAAATTTCACAAAACTCTTTTTAAAAAAGTATCATATCTATATCATAATTATCTTCAGTTTGCAATGTGTTTTTTCACTTTTTTGGTTTTACCAATTTGCAATGTTTTAAGTTTGAACTTATCTTATATTTGTATTTTTTTCTTTTTTAAATAATGTTAATAGAAAGAAATCTCAAAAGTAAATTAAATCTATAATAGAAGAAATTAACATGCATGTACGCCCTCTAATACAATTATTATTCCTAACAAATTGATAATGGTGATAATAAATATATTTTTCTAAAAAATATAGAAAAATAAATATATAATTTTTGTAAATGATTCACTACATATAAAATTTATGATATTATATCTAAAATATTTTTTTTAATAATTTGGGTAGATATAATCATGATTTTTTAATATAAAAATGCTATTTTATTATTAAATTTCAAAATCTCTTATTAAGAAATATCACATGATTATCTTAAATTGGATCTACCAATTTGCAATGTTTTAATTTTGAAACTTATCTTATATTTTTTTATTTTTCTTTTTTTTTAATAGAAAGAAATCTCAAAATTTTACATCTGTAATGGAAATAACATACATGCACATCTTTAATACCATTATTGTTTTCCTAACAAAATGATAATAGTAATGATAAATATAATTTTCTAAAATTATATAATAATGAATATATAATTTTTAAATGATTCATTACATATAAAATTTATGATATCATATATATAATACTTTTATATAGTTTTAAGATATAATTAGTGAAATATTTTGAATAGCCGTTATTTTATTAATTTTATGTTTATTATAGATAATTGGTAAAGTAGTCGTTAAATATGTCTGATAATATAGCTAATGGTATTAGTAGTTAAGTATGAAATATTTTTAAGCATTTTTAATTTATTGATTTTTAATAAATACTTATTTGATATAGTTAACTATAAAAATCTTTAAATACATATAATTAACGTGTAATATTTATTTTTTATTATTAATAATTTGTTCTAGGTGTTTTTAATCGTCTACTATTTAAAAAATTCATAAAAATCTTATTAAGAAGTAGATTGTGTCAAAAATGATAATTTCACTAGATTTTTTAAATGATTTATTGCATATAAAATCCATGCAATTGTATCTAAAATATTATTTGGAATAGTCTTTTTATATATAATTGGTAAAATACTTTGAATAATCATTAGTTATTAATTTTTACTTTACCAACTATCAATTATTTAATATACTTGATTTAAAGTACCTTTAAAACTATAATTTAATATATTTTTTTGATACTTATCTAATATAACTAACTGTATTAGTCGTTAACCATGAAATATTTTTCAAAATCTGTTATTTATTGATCTTGATAGTTTTTCGGTGAACGAATCTTCACTAGATGTTTATTTAAAATAGCTAACGATAAGAGATGCTAAATACATATAATTAGCGCATAATATTTTAAGTATTTGTTACTATTAGTATTTGTTAGGTATTTGAAATTATCAACTAATTCAAAAATTTTGTAAAATTTTTAATTTATTTAGTTATTTATGTGAAATTAAAAATATTAAAAAGAACATAAAATAAATTTTGATGTTTAAACAAAAACAAAATATTAATATGTGAAGAAAAAATGTGGATAATATAAACTCAAAAAATCAATCTCTCTGCTCTCTTTTCCTTGTATAGACTATTGTAATAACATATGTAACCTCTCAACTAAAGATTATAGACGTGAAAAGTCAAACATATTACCATTTTTTGTTAGTTGTCTTTTTTTATTTCCTTTTTGATAATTACCAATTATAATACGTGGGCAAAAATGTAAATAAGAAAACACAAAACACAGGAGATGGTCTTCTTTAAATAGTTGCGCATAGTACTCTTTTAAGACAAAACACAAACCAAAGCTTATCTTCTCTTCTTCTAAAAGGTTTCACCATGAGAAGGCAGCGCAGGAACCACCCAACCACGTTCGTTATAACAGATCCATACCATTTCCGCAGCGTCGTCCAGGAACTCACCGGAGCACCACCTGAGATCTCCTCCTCCTCCTCTTCCTCCGCTTCGTTCAATCTTGACGAAGGACGTCAGTCATCCAAGAAAATGAAGCTGACGGTCAATACCACCACAAACCCCTACGACCCTTTCAGCCAATTCCTCGTATCTCCGGTCTCTCACTTCGACCCATTTTGGACGTACGTGAGTCCACATTCAAGGCCTGAAGAACACCACATCCCGCTGGAAGATGAAGTGGAAAAAGCCATTGCTGAGAAAGGGTTCTACTTGCTTCCAAGTCCAAGAAGCAGCACCGATCCACCACCGAAGCTTTTGGAACTGTTTCCTCTTCGTTCACCTAACACCACTAATGACCAGAACTGATGATAATTATCGCGACTCTTAAAGATTAGAGCCTCTCTAATAATTATTTAATCTTTAGATAAGGTCGTGATATTATTACTGTTGTTTTTTTTACCGTTCTTGCTAGGGCTAATATCCATCTCTTCTCTCTCCATTTTCTCAATTAAAAAACTTTTGTTGAATGTCAAGTACTATTTGAGCGTGTGCACTGCAGTTTCTCATTTGGATTACAAAAATCTTATTTTCATACGCATGCAAATTACTTGCATTAATATTCAAGCAAAAGACATTATCAAATTCACGACAATGTATAGTTTCGTTTTGACATCAAACGTAAGCTTCGGATCTTAAATCTTCCGTACAATGAAGTTGATAAATGTATGAGATGAATGAATAGATAAGGCCGACTCATATAATATAGATACTAAAATGTATTTGACTTTTTGGTTTAAGAAATAAATCTTTGGTGATGATAGAGCTACTGTCAGCCATTGGTTTTAAATGACAAAGCTGTGATGCAGAATGAAACGGCGCTTATTTCATCTGCAGATTAAGTGGCTACGATTTTCAATAATCCTCCAAAATATATAATGCACCTTTTTTTTTTGATGTATAAGTAGTAGTATATTATGACCAAAAAACGATGTTACTTGTAACAGAGGATGTCTCTCTGCATCTCTCTTTAAAGTCTGTTGTCAGTCTCTCCAATATCTTCGAACTCTGTCCCTCAGGTGTATTCCAATTTTCAAAGCTCTGTTCATATCTTAGCTGTCCATTCTTAAGCCTCCATCAGAAGAAGCCCTTTTAAAGATCAAAATTTCATTTTTAGTCAATTTGGGTCTCAAGTTTCAATATTATGAAGCTAGTCTATGAAAACCCATTGAAGTTCTTAAAATAAGTTGTGAGAAACAAACGAGCAATATGAGCCTTCTTTATTAATCACTCTGAATGATCAAGTACCATATTAAATTATTTACATTAATCACAGTAAAACTTAGAAAAATCAATTGAATTTGTTGAGAGAATATTCACAAGTTTGGTGCATGAGTGAGCTTATTCCTGAAATTATTATGCAGATTCAAAGGATTAACCACCACTACAGTTAGGAGTGATTTGATATATTCTAATGTAAGAAATGAGCCACAGGTCCTCCTCAACAAGGCATTAGAAGAAGCACAAAACTTGATTGTATCCAATCTGTACAAGGAACAAAGCCACATTGAACAACATAGTCAAGGTATGATCCAAAGGAGGTGGAGACCACCACCCTTATGAGCTTTAAAATGTAACATAGATGCTTTTTGGAGAAAAGATTATGAAATTTGTGGAGTAAGTTAGATATTGAGAGATGTCCAAGGCAATCCAATTTAGCTTGGGGCTAAATGTTGGATTTATAATATAGAAATTGTATAGGAGAATGTACAGATCCAACAATCATGAATCATACAATTGCTTTTTTTTTTTTTTTTTTTTTGGCGCCAATACTATTGCAATTTCTCAATTGCTTTTTTTTTTTTTTTTTTTTTGGCGCCAATACTATTGCAATTTCTATCTTTATAATAAAAAATTAAAAGTGGCTATGTTTTGATTTGTATCCATCTAGTTCTTAAAAAATAAGAGGCATTGACTTCAGTTTCAGATTGTTTTTTTTAGAGAATTTGAGAGAAATTTTTTTCTCCAAAGCTTTATTTTTCAGATTCTTTAATTCAAACCGTCATTAGAGTTCCACGTGGTATCAGAGTTTGACACTACTACAATTCCAGTGAGGTTAGTCCGTCATATCCTATGAGGTCATATTCCATTTAAATGTAGGTACTGAAAAAACAGAAGGATCCAACACAAACGAAGTTCCTAACAATAT
>CM071720.1:12416726-12426987 GCA_036630335.1 Physaria fendleri | reverse complement strand
TATACATATTGGTTACAAGTTTTTAATATTATTAACCTTCAAACCAAATTTGCTAAGTAAGGACCAATTGAGATAAATCACCCATTCTTTTTCAAATTTCTCTTTGTATCTCATATACATATTGGTTACAAGTTTAAAAAAAAAAAAAAAAAAAAAATCAGCAATTGATACTTGGGATTTCAATTAGATGCATTGATCAATGTTATTAAGTTGAGAAACCTCAAAACGAGTCGGTCAATAAATAAGATTAAAAAATATATATTTTTTTGTTAACAAGTTGTTTTGTTACAAAAAGTCAATGGGCAAATATTTATAATTGGGCTTTAGCCCAAGATCCCGTAGTATAATCCGAAAAACCCAACAAGTCCAAGCGTTAATCCTGCTTGAGATGCAACAGATTATTGAAAGCATACCGAAACCCATACAAACCATTGCACAATAAACCTCAACCGGATCCAATTTGTCTTTTTGAGCCACGTACTCTAACTAACACGTGTCTCCATTCAAGAAACCCTAATTGCCTTTTTCACCATTTGTCTTCCGCCTTATCCTCTCTCATGCACGTGACACCTCCTGCTCATGCAGATTTGTGGCAAACTCTCCGGTAGACAAGGTGATGACAAAGCTTATGAAGATGACCCAACTCACGACTGCACTCCTCGACTTTTCGAGTCAATCGAACACTTCGTTCGACTGAGGAAAAAATGACCCAACTCACGACTGCACTCCTCGACTTTTCGAGTCAATCGAACACTTCGTTCGACTGAGGAAAAAAAAAAAAACTGTCAGCGGTGTATAGACACTGAACTACTCATACTCATAGAAACGACGAAGATGAAAAAATCCACAAAAAAGAGAAAACACTAAAATCCAAATATTTTCTCTTTAATGTATAGCCATAGTTTGTTGATTGTTTACCACATAGTTGTTTATTTTTAAGGACACTTGATGTAAAGGAGAAGATAACTTGAATAGACTTCACATTTCTATACTCTCTCCCTTTGAAACCGAAACTCCTCTTCTTCATTCTCTTTGATTCTCAAATCTACATGATATCAAAACTTATTGCTATCGTTTAAGTTTATCTCACTCTAAGAACGAAATTCCCCTAGTACATGGTAACAACTAACAAAATTGTGAAAAGCTAAATATTTGTAATCGATCTTTCTTGAGAATAATGGAGAACTTTAAGAATGTTGTGTTATCCGTGACCAATCTGCATCGCACCATACCAGAAAAATAGTCGGAATTTATCCTCTCTCTAAAATGACAAATTTAAAGAGAGAAGAGAGAAATTTGCATATTCACTCATCTATGTGGCCAAACATGAATAAATAAAAAATATTCAATCATCTTCGTGAAATTGTTGAATGATTTTTCATATTTTGGTTATATTTGAAACTGAAAACTGAAATTGAAAATTTAAAGGATACAATAATCTAGACCAGGGAAGATCTCTCGTTGTAGAAGCAGACCTTAGCGGATTTTTAAAACGGCATAACGTTCTTCAAGAGTATCGTGATTAACAGTGCGAAAACGGCATGCATTGCAAAGCTTTAAAGACAAAAATTCCTTACTGAGTGAGGATCACTGATTCACTGATTTGAAATAGTTCTACTCAAGAGATCCAATTACTTCCCCATTCTCGTCTCGATTTTGATGTTAAAAAGTTCTTGATTCAAAGATCATAAGCTTAGATCGACGAAGATTCGTGAGTATTCAAACCATATGATGTGCTAGATGATGTGTGTTTAGCTGAGGAAAACAATGGCGAAACCGTCGACGATGCAAAAGAAGAGATGGGCATTGAGGGTTTTGTTGTTTCTATCTATATCAGCCGTAGGAGTACTTCTCTTGAGATCTAGCTATGAGCCCTGTAGCATTGGTGGCCAATTCGTGAAGGAGAAGAATCGAGATAACAGCATTGCCAAGTTTCAATCCAATCCCCTAGGTTTTATGAAATCGAAGCTCGTCTTGTTAGTTTCCCACGAACTATCACTCTCAGGTACTGATTTGATTGCCTAATTTATAAAAAAAAAATCCTACTTTTTTGAAAGGGGATGATTGATTTTTGTTTGGGATCATAGGTGGACCTTTGCTGCTAATGGAATTGGCTTTTTTGTTAAGAGAAGTTGGTGCTGAAGTTGTTTGGATCACTAATCAGAAACCACTTGAAGAAGATGAAGTTATCTACAGTCTCGAACACAAGATGTTAGATCGAGGAGTTCAGGTTAATGCAATTAGCAACTTCATTGAATAGGAGTAGCATTAACTATTGGCTGGCCAAGCTCTTGTGGCTTTTTCTTGACCTGATCTCTGTATCCAGGTGATATCTGCAAAGGGTCAGGAAGCTATAGATACAGCTCTGAAGGCTGATTTGGTTGTTCTAAATACTGCTGTAGCTGGGAAATGGCTAGACACTGTTCTCAAGGAAAATGTTCATAAAGTTCTACCTAAGATCCTTTGGTGGATTCATGAGATGAGAGGCCACTATTTCAAACCTGATTTGGTCAAACACCTGCCCTTTGTTGCAGGGGCCATGACATGAGATGAGAGGCCACTATTTCAAACCTGATTTGGTCAAACACCTGCCCTTTGTTGCAGGGGCCATGATTGATTCGCACGCAACAGCTGAGTACTGGAAAAACAGAACTCAGGCTCGCTTAGGGTCTGTTTCCTCTTTTGTTCTCTATTCTGTTGGATTTATGTATGTTTTTCTTCTTGTAGCTTATCATTTTACTGGAATATAGGATTAAAATGCCCAAAACTTACGTCGTACACCTTGGAAATAGCAATGAATTGATGGAAGTAGCTGAAGATAGTGTTGCCAAGAGAGTTCTCCGTGAGCACGTCCGAGAATCCCTTGGAGTACGGAATGAAGACTTACTATTCGGCATTATCAATAGTATGCCATCTTTATAAGTCTCTATTGAAGAAGTTCACGTGTAACCGAATAATATACTCAAGTTTGTTGTTATTTTCAGGTGTATCACGAGGAAAAGGCCAGGACTTGTTCCTCCGAGCCTTCCACGAAAGTCTTGAAACAATCAAAGAAATCACGAGGAAAAGGCCAGGACTTGTTCCTCCGAGCCTTCCACGAAAGTCTTGAAACAATCAAAGAAAAAAAGCTCAAGGTACCAACAATGCATGCAGTAGTGGTAGGAAGCGACATGAGCAAGCAGACGAAGTTCGAAACAGAACTACGCAACTTTGTCCAAGAAAAGAAACTTGAGAACTTTGTCCACTTTGTCAACAAAACTCTAACCGTAACGCCATATATAGCAGCCATTGATGTTCTTGTCCAAAATTCTCAAGCCAGAGGAGAATGCTTTGGGAGAATAACAATTGAAGCTATGGCCTTTAAGCTACCTGTACTTGGTACCGCAGCAGGAGGTACAATGGAGATTGTGGTGAATGGAAAGACAGGTTTGTTGCATAATGCAGGTAAAGAAGGTGTGAGAACTCTTGCAGAGAATATAGTGAAATTGGCTATGCAAGTTGATTTAAGGTTAAGAATGGGTAAGAATGGTAATGATAGAGTAAAAGAGATGTTTTTGGAAGATCATATGTCTCTTCGAATAGCTTCAGTTCTCAAAGAAGTGTTGCAACACGCAAAGGCTCATGCTTTACGATGAGATGTGATCATTAAACTGGAATGTTTATAGAAATGTTTCTTTGTCTTTCTTATATATCCTATTCGTACAGATTCAAATTCAGTTCTTGTGAAAACGAACAATGGAGGTTGTTATATAGTGAAGAAGGTTCTTCTTCTTCTGTTTAAAGCATTGTATCATCTTTATGGATGCAAACGAAAGTAACAATGGCAACAAAAAAGAACTGATGTTCTTGATTATGTTAGACCAGACGAAACTTACAGGAAAAGAGAGAAATATGACCAACAAATCCATCAAAGAAGAAGCAGACATTGAACTTCTGTTCTGTCTTTTTTTTTTTTTGTTTTTTTTTTTTTTTTTTTTTGTTTTTTTTTGTTGCTGTCAGTTTGAATCATCATTAGCTTCTCTTTGCATAGATTCATCTGAAGAATCTCCAAACTCCTCTCTACACATCTCTTCTATCATTGGTTTCCATAATCGAAGTCGAGCATTTATAAACCAGTTGGATACCTGAAAAAAATGATCTTGATCAGAATCTAACTGATAACAAAACTAATCAGAGAATCAAAACTGAGAAGAGTGTACTTGGTTCTTAGAAAGTCCTGTTTGAGACGCTAACACCAACTTCTCTGCTTCATTAGCATAACTGTTTTCATTACAATAATCAAAACGTTATATCTCAAACACATTAAGCCTCATCTCTACAGTTAGTTACATAACAACAAGAAAACTTAACGGATGTAAGAAATGTTAGATATTTGTCGAAGTCTGAAATTTAATAAGTCAAGCTAGTCTTCTCTGAACAAGTCAAGCTAGTTTTTAGGAGTTGATTAAGTTATTTCTGTTTTGAGTTTGTTGCAATTTCACTTTCGTAAGTCTCTGTTTAAGTAGTTGTAAGGCTTCTATAAAAGCCATATTTCCTTTTGCTTTTCATTATCAAGAAACGTTTCAGACTATATCTCAAAGTTTTGGTTCTTTTATCTGGTATCAGAGCAAAACAAACGTTAGTGTTTAAGAGGAAAAACACTACATTGAGAATGACAGACACTGGAAACTTCACTTCACCTGCTGTTCCGAAATTCGATGGAGATTACGACCACTGGAGTTTGCTCATGGAAAACCTTCTTCGATCCAAAGAGTATTGGGGCATCATTGAACCAGGATTTGATGATCTGAGAAGGATTGAGTCACCTAATCCAACACAACAAAAGGCACTTGATGAAGCAACACTCAAGGATCTCAAAGCCAAAAACTACTTGTTCCAGTCAATTGAAAAAACCATATTGAAGACTATCACCAAGAAAGATACAGCCAAGCAATTGTGGGATTCTATGAAAGTTAAGCACCAAGGAAATGCAAGAGTGAAGCATGCACAGTTGCAGAGACTTCGAAAGGTTTTCGAAACTTTGGAGATGAAGACTAGAGAAGGAGTAGCAGCATACTTTGTGAGGGTCATGGAGATAGTCAATGACATGAGAAACTGTGGAGAAGATCTAGATGATGTCAAGATTGTTGAGAAGATTCTCCGAAGTCTCACAGAAAATTTTAATTTTGTGGTTTGCTCCATTGAAGAATCAAAGGATATTGATAGCCTCACAGTTGATGAGTTGCAGGCGTCATTAANNTCGATGTGGAAAACAAGGTCACTATCAGTTTGAGTGCACTAGTGATGAGAAAGGCGTCAACTATGCTGAGTTTGACGAAGAGGAAGAATTGTTACTAATGGCACATGCTGATGTGAGTAACGATGAAGGAAGAGGCATCTGGTTTCTTGACTCTGGATGTTCAAACCATATGACAGGAGAAAAATCATGGTTTGTTGAGTTAGACGAAGGTTTCCGACATTCCGTTCGTTTGGGTAACAGCTCAAGGATGATTGTTCAAGGAAAAGGGAATATTAGAATTGAAGTGGGAGGGATCATACAACTATTAACGGNGGTGTGTGCAAGTGATGTCAGCTGAATCGCTTCGTCAGGTTTCACCTAGAATCAGTCCAGGAGTTTAACCCGTTCTAATACTGCACAGCAATGCGTTAGTAATACAGATCGAGGTCGATCCACAAGGAAAGCAAAGGTTACCGAATTCAATCTCAAAACTTCCCAAAGACTAAGAATACCAAGAGAGGTTGATTGATTTATGTTGTTGTAAATAAGCGTAAATAAAACGAATGCAATTAATGATCTAAAAGCGTTAGGGCTCAGAGAAGTCTAAATTCCTAAAGACTAAGAATACCAAGAAAGGTTGATTGATTTAAGTTGTTGTAAGTAAAGCGCAAATAAAACGAATGCAATTAATGATCTAAAAGCATTAGGGCTTAGGGAAGTCTACAGAAGATATGACCAGTGGATCAAACAACTATTGAGGAACAGATCAGCACCGTTTAGAACTCGAACATAAACACTTACTATGCTAACCTGATGGTCACGGCGAATAACAACTATACTAAAAAATTCATACACCTATGACAAGTGTTTTCAACAGGCAAGGGCTTTAATTAACTAGCATGTATTATCTAACAGGTTCGATATGTTCACAATCTTCCTTAAGGAATGGTCCATTCTCAGAAGGAAGATTGCTCACCTACTCCTAATCCGATAACCTATACTCGGTCAAGAGCTACATATTCAATCCTAAATCAGGAACTAGTTGATCAGACTAATTCAAGCAGTAAATTCAGAGATAGATGAAGACCTAAAATTTAAGTACCTATTTATGTTCAATCCAACTGAATCATAAATCTGAGAAATCTCAAACCCTAACTAAGGAACTACTCACATGTTCAATCCAACTGAATCATAAATCTGAGAAATCTCAAACCCTAACTAAGGAACTACTCACACATGGCAATGAGAACGCAGAGAATCATTGTAAGAGAACTGAATTCAATTGCAATTGAAGGAAACTATGGTTTAGAATTATAGAAAATTCCTCTCCCAAAAAGTAAAATTGTTGAACGTCGAGTACAGTCGCGTAATAGGTCGTCTGCTTCTTAACAATTAAAGTCTTTTATAATAAAAGTAAATAATGAGATAAAAGGAAATTAGGAAAAGAAGATTTGTCTCGCGCAAAATATGGAAATCCTGTTGCGCCGAATAATCTGACCGAATAAGAATATAGTTCGGTCGGATCGAGTTTCTTCCGTAGAATCTTCAATCCCAAATTCGGTAGAATTACTTGCGTATTCGACCGTCTGTGGGTGCTAAAAACCATCCGCAGGGGCCTCTAGTCTTTGCCTTGTCCGTGAGCTCGCCTACGGGTGAATCACTCCATATTCCGACCGAATCCAAAGGCAATTCAGTCGGATTCCTTCCCGAAACTGCACGATCTGCTTCCTCTCTTCGTTTTAGCTCCCATCTTGCAAAGTCCTGATATTATAATAATAATTAATAAATATATTTAGCTTAATTACTTAATTAATCTGAAATAAACAAATTAAACGTATATTCTGATATATCTATATTAATTTACTATATTTAGCCAATTAATTTACTATATTTAGGTAATTACTTAATAACTATATTATTAATATACATATATTAAATGTATTCGTAATAAAAGGTTTTGCATAACTCGGATTCACATATATAGTACTAGCAATTGTTTCTATATTTAGCTAATTATTTTAATTACCTAAATTTAATAATATTTTAAGGATTTGGTTTTTGATTTATGCTACATTCACGTTTTAATTACCTAAATTTAATAATATTTTAAGGATTTGGTTTTTGATTTATGCTACATTCACGTTAAAAAACGATAATTTAGAATATAAATGATAATATCATAAATCTCACGAGATAACTATATTTTTATATAAATATATTCAGATCTTAGGTATTTTTCATCCAAAAAATCAGAAACTCCGTTAACAATGGTTTCTTTATCATTAGTTCCAGATTTTAAAGCCATTCAAGAGTCTCTGAAAAATAAAAGTGAAAATCATTCGACTATGGAAACAATATTCATCAAGATCTAATCAGTATACAAATATGGTTGTCACTGATTCCAAATTAAGATTTATTTTTCTTAATAGGTTTTCGTAAAATATTTAACGAAATAACATCTATACTACATTAAATTCGCGCATAGCTTCTTAATAGGTTTTCGTAAAATATTTAACGAAATAACATCTATACTACATTAAATTCGCGCATAGCACGGGTATCATTTAGTTTTATATTTAAAAGGTAAAAGAAACATGTGTATCTTGCTAAGAAGTCTATTTCCTAGAACTAACAACTTGCATCTTTTTCACCATCGACAACACCAAATGCAATTGGGTAGTGGTGACAGTTTGCATCTTGAGCTGTAGCAACAATCAATACTCCACCATATTTATTTTTCAAAAACGTTGCATCAACAATAATAATTAAAACCATTCAAGAGTCTCTGAAAAATAAAAGTGAAAATCATTCGACTATGGAAACAATATTCATTAAGAGCTAATCAGTCTACAAAAATGGTTGTCAGTGATTGCAAAGTAAGATTTATTTTTTTAATAGGTTTTCGTAAACTATTTAACGAAATAACATCTTTACTACAATTAAATTCGCGCATAGCGGTATATCTAGTGGATATTAAATGTCAGGATGGTAAAATCTCACTGCCTACCAACGGAGTAGCTCTTATTGATATCTCAAATGAGTTTCTTATAGCTGAAGGGCATGATCCAGTCGAATCAATTTTTAAAAACGTTATTAAAATTCTTTTGCTTAGGAGAAAAATCCTAAAATTTTCCAAGAAAGAGCAATTCTCTGTCTAACAAATGATGATACGAACACCATAAATGACCATATGTTGGATAAATTTACTAGTTGATATATTAATAGATATTCTGTATCTTTATTTATTGAGGTTAAAATAGATTTTTTCATTTTTATTTTTAAAGGTGAACAAATAATATATTTAAGTTTTTATTGCATTGATTTTTTAGACACACATTTGATTGACAGTCCGGTATACTCGTCTGATTTTTTGAACATTATCAAACTATCATGCTTGCGGCTCAAAGTTAGTTGTCCAGTAATATTGCTAAGAAAAATTGATCATAATTCATGTTTATGCAATCATACAAGGCTATAAATTATACAAATGTTAGATCGTGTACTCCAAGCAAGAGTTATTAGAGGTAATAGAGTTCAAAAAACTGTTCTAATTAATAGAATGTTGATAACTACCATCACACACGAGATTAATATTCAAAATGAGTCGTACACAATATTAAAATTTGCAGAAAATACAGCACGATTCAAAATCTAGTATTCTATTATATGATCATTATATTAGATTATATATATATATATATACCAACGGAGTAGCTCTTATTGATATCTCAAATGAGTTTCTTATAGCTGAAGGGCATGATCCAGTCGAATCAATTTTTAAAAACGTTATTAAAATTCTTTTGCTTAGGAGAAAAATCCTAAAATTTTCCAAGAAAGAGCAATTCTCTGTCTAACAAATGATGATACGAACACCATAAATGACCATATGTTGGATAAATTTACTAGTTGATATATTAATAGATATTCTGTATCTTTATTTATTGAGGTTAAAATAGATTTTTTCATTTTTATTTTTAAAGGTGAACAAATAATATATTTAAGTTTTTATTGCATTGATTTTTTAGACACACATTTGATTGACAGTCCGGTATACTCGTCTGATTTTTTGAACATTATCAAACTATCATGCTTGCGGCTCAAAGTTAGTTGTCCAGTAATATTGCTAAGAAAAATTGATCATAATTCATGTTTATGCAATCATACAAGGCTATAAATTATACAAATGTTAGATCGTGTACTCCAAGCAAGAGTTATTAGAGGTAATAGAGTTCAAAAAACTGTTCTAATTAATAGAATGTTGATAACTACCATCACACACGAGATTAATATTCAAAATGAGTCGTACACAATATTAAAATTTGCAGAAAATACAGCACGATTCAAAATCTAGTATTCTATTATATGATCATTATATTAGATTATATATATATATATATTATTTTTTGACAAGAATTATATTATAAAAAGAAAATTAGAAATCAAACAAGTGCGTCTGAGGGGAGAAAAAACTAAGGTTCCGTTTGTTTCTTCCCACCGCGCGTGAGCTCCTATGGACACGGTATAGTCCGCTCGTCCTCAGTGCTGTTTTGTTTGAATCTTTCCTTGCCCTAGCTGATTCTCCGGTTCGTTAGGCTGTTCTGTTTGTTTCGAAGAGTCACGGTGGTGGTCAATCGAAGTATTGAGGATCCGAGGTCGTCCATGGCGGCTCTGTCTTTTTCCTCCTGATTTAATCCGCCCAGAGTTTACGCACTCACGCCTTTCTCATCGTTCCGTGGATTCAGAAAGTCTATGCTCCGGCTATTGCTCCGTCTCGATTCTGCATCACCGTCTCCGGCCTCTCCCATGTCCGAAACGCCATTGACGACGACGGTAAGGAAATTAGGGTTTCTTTTTTTTGTGTTCTGGGCCCTTGTTTTTATTCTTCTATTTTTTTCTTTGTTGGGCTTCGGCCCACTTTTCTTTATTCCCTGGGCAGAGTCCATTTCTGTTCTTGTGTCTATATAAATATGCTCTTTACTAGATGATACCCCGCGTCATGCGCGGATTTATTATAGATGTTAAATAATATCTGCAATCTGTAAT
>CM071720.1:12383831-12398500 GCA_036630335.1 Physaria fendleri | reverse complement strand
TGAATCCAATATAGATGTCCCTCAATCTGTCTCGCCTTTCACTTCCCTCGTTCCCTCGTATCTCAATTTCAACTCACGCTCCTCAAAAAGGTCATTCTCGTTTTAATTTCGATCTGTTTTGTTAGACTGAGAATCGATTTGGGTTTCTCAAATTCTAGATAATCATGGATTGAAACGATTGATGCTTAATAAAAGTTTCAATTTTTCAATTGCATTTGCAGGATACGTTCGTTGCTCGATGAAGTCTTACAAATTATCAGAACTTAGTTATTCCGAAGTTGAAAGTTTGAAGTCACGCCCTCGCATTGACTTCTCATCTATTTTCAGTACCGTAAGTTTTTCGAAAGTGTTCTTCTTTTTCTTGGTTGAGAATCATCTACTTTTCTTACCCGTGATACGAGCTCGCTTGTATTGTACCATTAGGTTAATCCAATTATCGATGCAGTTCGTAGCAAAGGAGATATTGCTGTCAGAGAGTAAGTGAAAGTTTTTCTTTTTATCTTCTTCTTCTTTTTCCTTTAAAAGAGATGGCAAAGGATGACTCTTTTGTTTCAGATACACTGAAAGATTTGACAAAGTCCAACTGAATGAAGTGGTGGTAGACGTGTCTGAGCTTTCTGTTCCTGAGGTAGTAGATTAATATTGTATATAGAATTTGAATGTTCTTTCATGTGTAGTAAAGGAATTTCTTGTTTCTATATTAATGCCTTTTGTATTCAGCTTGATCCTACTGTAAAAGAAGCATTTGATGTTGCGTATGAGAACATATATGCATTTCACTTAGCCCAAAAGTCTACTGAGAAAAGCGTTGAGAATATGAAAGTAAGTCTTTTCAGTTTACCCATTACGTTTGTATGTCTTCGCATATGTTATACTAACTTTCGCGTTCACTTGTTAATTTTGTTAGGGTGTTAGATGTAAAAGGGTGTCAAGATCTATTGGGTCTGTAGGTCTTTATGTGCCTGGTGGAACATTCGATCTGTTTTGTTAGACTGAGAATCGATTTGGGTTTCTCAAATTCTAGATAATCATGGATTGAAACGATTGATGCTTAATAAAAGTTTCAATTTTTCAATTGCATTTGCAGGATACGTTCGTTGCTCGATGAAGTCTTACAAATTATCAGAACTTAGTTATTCCGAAGTTGAAAGTTTGAAGTCACGCCCTCGCATTGACTTCTCATCTATTTTCAGTACCGTAAGTTTTTCGAAAGTGTTCTTCTTTTTCTTGGTTGAGAATCATCTACTTTTCTTACCCGTGATACGAGCTCGCTTGTATTGTACCATTAGGTTAATCCAATTATCGATGCAGTTCGTAGCAAAGGAGATATTGCTGTCAGAGAGTAAGTGAAAGTTTTTCTTTTTATCTTCTTCTTCTTTTTCCTTTAAAAGAGATGGCAAAGGATGACTCTTTTGTTTCAGATACACTGAAAGATTTGACAAAGTCCAACTGAATGAAGTGGTGGTAGACGTGTCTGAGCTTTCTGTTCCTGAGGTAGTAGATTAATATTGTATATAGAATTTGAATGTTCTTTCATGTGTAGTAAAGGAATTTCTTGTTTCTATATTAATGCCTTTTGTATTCAGCTTGATCCTACTGTAAAAGAAGCATTTGATGTTGCGTATGAGAACATATATGCATTTCACTTAGCCCAAAAGTCTACTGAGAAAAGCGTTGAGAATATGAAAGTAAGTCTTTTCAGTTTACCCATTACGTTTGTATGTCTTCGCATATGTTATACTAACTTTCGCGTTCACTTGTTAATTTTGTTAGGGTGTTAGATGTAAAAGGGTGTCAAGATCTATTGGGTCTGTAGGTCTTTATGTGCCTGGTGGAACACATCAACTGCTTTGATGCTTGCAATTGTAAGCTCTCTTGTTTAATGCTTTTAACTTGTTCATTGTTCTTGTAGTTCTGTAATAATCTGGTCTTCTTTTTCCTTACCCTTATCTTTCTTTCTCAGCCTGCTCAAATTGCTGGTTGTAAAACAGTTGTACTTGCAACTCCAAAAACAGTTGTACTTGCAACTCCACCAAGTAAGGATGGGACCATATGTAAGGTAGTAAATCGAGCTGCTCTTTTTTCTCCGGGAATACTCAATATTACAAACATTTTTATTTTTCTTGCTGTTGAGCCTATGAATTTATTATGTTGTTGCAGGAGGTTCTGTATTGTGCTAAGAGGGCTGGTGTAACTCACATACTTAAAGCTGGTGGAGCACAGGTGTGGTTGTGTTAGTCTTTTCTATTATGTCTTTCATGCTGGTGATTGTTATTATTTTCTCTAACATTGTAGAAATTTTGATTTTGATTTGCAGGCTATAGCTGCTATGGCCTGGGGGACAGATTCTTGTCCTAAGGTATAAACAATGATTAATGTGCTTCTGCACCTTCCATCAGACATATTGCTAACCAACCGCACGTGAATGTTTTTCTTTGGTTATTATGGCAGGTTGAGAAGATTTTTGGTCCTGGAAATCAATATGTTACAGCTGCCAAGATGATTCTTCAAGTACATGTTCCTCGACTACTTGTGGTCTTAAGTTGTCTAGACTATGCCTTAACTTGTCTTTCCCTCATTTTGCTTCTTTATATTACTGCAGAATAGCGAGGCAATGGTTTCAATTGACATGCCTGCTGGTCCTTCTGAAGTTCTAGTTATCGCTGACAAACATGCTAGTCCAGTTTACATTGCAGCAGACTTGCTTTCTCAGGTATTACCATTTAAAGGTTGAGTATTTCTTTCAAATAACTCATCGGTTTGAGTTTGTGTCTACCTTATTTGTTTCTTCAGACCTACATGTAGCAGCTAACTTGTATGTTCTTATTTGGCTTCTCTGTAGGCTGAACATGGTCCGGATAGTCAAGTTGTTCTTGTTGTTGTAGGAGATGGTGTAGATCTCAAAGCCATCGAAGAAGAAATTCTCAAGCAGTGCAAAAGCCTTCCTAGAGGAGAGTTTGCTTCAAAAGCACTAAGTCACAGTTTCACAGTATTTGCTCAAGATATGATTGAGGTACTCCTTCGCTTTACAGCTCACACCTTACTGTTACATCACACTCACTTGTTGCTCTTTAACTCTCCAGGCAATAAATTTCTCAAATCTGTATGCACCTGAACATTTAATCATCAATGTCAAAGACGCTGAGAAATGGGAAGGGTTCATTGAGAATGCAGGTTCGGTTTTCTTAGGACCATGGACTCCAGAGAGTGTTGGGGATTACGCGAGCGGCACAAACCATGTTCTTCCAACATATGGATACGCGAGAATGTACAGTGGCGTCTCTCTTGACTCTTTCCTGAAGTTCATGACTGTACAATCTATGACAGAGGAAGGTCTCAGAAACCTTGGTCCATATGTAGCAACTATGGCTGAAATTGAAGGTCTAGATGCACACAAGAGAGCCGTCACTCTCAGACTGAAGGATATTGAAGCCAAACAACTTTCTCAAACAAACTGAGATTCAGAACTCAGACAAAAGACACAAAATTGTTTTTGTATTGTATGAACATATTTGGTTTCATGAGGTTGGTTGATGCTAGAATAATGAAATAAGAGATTCAAATTCATGTTCAAACTCCAGAATCCAGATTTGGTTGTTCTGTATTTATAAAACCATCGTATGAATGTGTTTTGTTCTTTATAAAGTTACAGAGACTTCAAGCATCGTATGAATGTGTTTTGTTCTTTATAAAGTTACAGAGACTTCAAGATTATACAGAAAAATTGAAAGAGCATTAAAGGAAAAAACTGCTAATAGAGTGATAAAACCGGGTTGTTGAACAGTTCTTCTTAGCTCATGCAGGCAAAGGTTCTTCGAGAACTGTAGTAAACAAAAAACATGTCTTAAAATTAGCTCTTGCAACTCTAAGTTAACATCACAAGGAAAAGAAGAAGAAGGAAAGAAACCTTTTCTCTTTGGCGCGGATTCAGCTGGTGTGATTCCAGCATTGGAAGGAACAGGTGTTTTTGATGGCACATCCGGAAGATCCAATTTCTCAGATTCTTCAGATTCAATTGTAGGCACGTCAGGCAGCTCATCAACAATAAGCTTTAAGAAAAACATAGAGCACAACAGCATGAGTTTCTATCTCGCTCTCTCTCGATTAAAGATGATAGTAAACAAGTTTGTTGGTGTAGTAGACCCATGAACAAAACATACCTGGCTTTCTAGATTGTCGAATTCTGCTAATATATCTTCTTCATCCTCTGCTGATAGTTTCTCTCCCAATATAGCATTCAATTGTCGAATTCTGCTAATATATCTTCTTCATCCTCTGCTGATAGTTTCTCTCCCAATATAGCATTCAACTCCTGACATTCAGAAATGTTAATAGACTCAAACACAAAAGCTTGACAATAAGAGTATAACAGATGATTCAGTCCGAACATAAATGCGCCACAAAAAGCAGTAATAGGAAGCTCCAATGTACTCGAAATTCAACCATAACAAAGCAGATAACCTAACAAAGGAAGCACCAAAATGATTGAAAACACAAAGTTCAAAACTCACATCTTGATAAGCTTTAGCATCAGCAGTATCATCCATTAGTTTTTGAACATCATCAAGGTCCAACTCACTTTGAATTGCCTTAAGAGCATTATTACCCTGCTTTAAGCTCTCAAACACTGCCTTTTGTTTGCTAGTAAGTTCAATATCTGCCAACTAAGAGTTCAAATGCAAGTTAGAGAACATGTATCTTTGAAAAGCCATCACAATAAGCCAAAAGAAGAAAGATTATTACTTGTTGTTCAACATTGATGACCCACTGATCAACTTGCTTCATTGTTCAACATTGATGACCCACTGATCAACTTGCTTCAACAAATCCTCTTGAGTCCGTTTCTTCCTTAATGCTAACAAAGCTCTGTCCTTTCTCTTTTCTCTGATTAAGTCTCTTGCAGCTTGCTTTTCCGCTTCAATTACTTTCTCAAGCTAAATTATCCAAATTGGAGAAAATGGGTTACAAAGAGATGATCCAAAAACTCAAAAAGCAAAAGAAACATTGAGAAACGACTTGAAACAATCGGAAAAATCTAATCTTCCAATTAACTAATGATTAAATGATAATGTTCCAATTGACTCCATTTGATCACAGATTACAAAAGAAAGACCTATAAACCCGATCAAGATTAATAAAGCGAATCAAAAAACACCTTTTGCTGATATTGACCAAGTTTACGTCTTTGGGTTTTAAGAGATAGAATCGCTCGATCAACCTCCGTGATATGTGGTTTCTTCACGAACAGATTCCCCATCTTTCTTCACTTACCGAATTAAAGAATTTCGACGAACAGATAGAAAGTAACAAAAAAAAAGGAAGATTTGATTTTCCAGACGAAACCGATTAGTCTCAAGATTTCAGAATGTCGCCAAAAGTTTAAAGATGAAAAAACAAACCGGGCCGATATAGAGGTAATGGAGATCGGTTTGAATTTTTCATATTATAAAATCCAAACCCTATTCTTTAATGGGTCACATAAGCCCAATAACTTATTATTTGGGCTTTATAATAAAATTATTTAAAAATCGGTCAAATCCAATCAGCATCATACCGGTTCCACAACAAATTAATTAGGTTATTATTAGTCAATAGTCAATTCTAAACGACGACGTCGAACAAATCCAGGCAGATCCAGACTGTAGCTCAAAAGAAAAGAGAAAACCAAGTAGCCATGATCAAGCTCGAAGCTTGAGATTTGTAAAAAAAATTTCTCCACATCTTACTCGGTGAGTCTCACTCGATTCTGAATTTTCCTGTGTTTGAAATTTAGATAAGGTATTTCACCAAAATTCGAGTTCTTGTTTTTCTCATAAATTTTGATTTATGTTCTTAAGGATTGAATGATTTTGAAGGTATCGAATTTTATATTCTATCTCTTCTGTGTGTTGTTCTGCTGGTATATGCTTGCTGAAAAATGAAAACTTTGAATTGATTATAGTCTTATAGATTGTGTTTATGGTTTTAGCTTCAGTATGGATCCTGTTCCACCATCCCCTATTATATGGCCAAATGAAGGCAATCTCACAAACGAGTGGGTACATGGGCTTATGTCTTCTTTTGAATGGTCTTCATGGAATCTACCTGCTTCCCAATTACCTTCACTTATGCCAGTCAACGTTTTTGATTCCCTCGTTCTTACCGCTTCCAAAATCCTCCATAAAGAGCGTAATTGTGTTCATATTGATCATCTTGACTCTTGACTCTGAATCCAATGTTGTTGTTGTTGGGGACATTCATGGTCAGCTCCATGATCTTCTCTTCTTATTGAAAGATGCTGGCTTTCCTTGTCAAAACCGGTTTTATGTGTTTAACGGAGACTATGTGGATCGTGGTGCTTGGGGACTCGAAACCTTCCTTGTCCTATTGTCCTGGAAGGTAAACTCTTAGTTAGATAGCTTGCAATTGGCTCGAATATTAGTTTTTTTTCCTAAAGTACATATCTTTTTGGATGTTTAGGTTTTGATGCCAGACAGAGTGTACCTACTCCGTGGTAATCATGAATCAAAGTATTGTACATCCATGTACGGTTTTGAACAGGAAGTGCTTGCAAAATATGGCGACAAGGGAAAACATGTGTACCGTAAATGCTTGGGTTGCTTTGAAGGTCTTCCTTTGGCTTCAGTAATTTCTGGACGTGTTTATACAGCCCATGGAGGGCTTTTCCGTAGCCCAGTCTTGCCTAAGAGAGGAAGGGGGAAAAAGAAACGTCAAGTAGTTCTTGTAGAACCAAGCTCGTTCAAACTAGGTACTTTAGAAGAGTTGATGCAAGCTAGAAGATCAGTTCATGTGGAATCTGGAAAACTCATCACTATTTTCAGTGCACCAGACTATCCACAATTCCAAGTATGTATTTTTACGCCTTTCGTAATAGCATTTCCCTAAAGATCCATGCAGATCAATATCTTCTCTTTCTTTGTGTGTGTATTGTAGGCAACAGAAGAGAGGTATAGAAACAAAGGTGCATATATTATACTGCAAGCTCCTGATTTCTCTGATCCTCAGTTTCATAGTTTTGAAGCTGTTAAACCACGACCAAAGGTAAAACTAGCTTAACCATTCGTGAAATGAACCAATTAGTACTTTTTGTGTGTGTTTTTGATACATACATAGCGACATTCGGTTTTAAAATGTGCAGGCACATCCTTATTATGACTTTGAAAATGTGATTGATTCTGATGATGAGATGGATAAGTCAGCATTGGACACCAATGAGGAGCAACTAAATCAGTCACCTATCTTGGAAATAGCTGAAAAGGAGAAATCTTGAAGTTAAGTTTTTCTTTATAAATTGTTGTGATTGATCATTTATTTACGAAAAAGAAAGAAGAAAATAGAACCAAATACAGGGAAACGTGATGAAGAAAATCAATTGTTGATTTCACATTTATTCAAGTTGTGAATTTCGCTAGTGAGTCTGCTTCTAAATTCCCGGTGAGAAACAAATCGACTCGACCCGGTCTCAGTTGTTCTTGGTCTAAGTTGTTAGCAGAAAGTTGGAGAATCTGGAATCAGTAGTATAATAAAACTATCTGACTATTTCGTAATTCATATGGCATAATTTATAAAAATTTATGACATCAAGCATTCTTAAATTATCAAGATCTAAACTTTTGTCTTAAAACTACATATTTCAGTCTAAGCTCCAAAAACATATTAGAAATTGTGCATTTTCTTTCGGAGAATGGCCATGAGCGAGAATGGTTCAATCAGAGAATCTTTACGGACCAGTCTTGGTCGACTCGAACACCTGGTTTGCGGATAGTCAATACCTTTGTACCCGAGGAAGCAACTAGCCCGCCCATTTTGAGTGGTCCCATTTCGATCTCTGCCTTTTCATTTGACGGCTCGACCAGTGCAGATTTCGGACCCGAGCTGTGTCCCAAGAGGATAATTCTGTCGATCAAGCATTTGGAAGAGAGACGAGCTTGTGGAGCTAAGTTTGTTGATGTAAGAACACCATTTGAGAAAACAAAGCGGCGATGGATGTAAGAGCCTCGTCTGAATTCAAAACTTTATGTTCTATTTCCGTATTATGATCACTGCGTGCCAATCTGCTTACAACTGATATCCTTTTTTGGTTGTCATTCATCCAGCAAATATTCCTAGACTAGACCGGGAGCACTTATACTCTGGATAGTAGTCTCAAAAAGAAAAATATGAGTAGTAAATCACATTTACCCAAACAACCAAGGCTCTCGTCTTTTGGTGTCATGATGAGCATGACCCCTGAAAAATGGATAGTAAGCACCCACTTGGTACCACCTAACTAGTAGTTCTGGTTCAGGATTTCCAAAAAATCCACCAATATCAGCTCCTGCAAAAGAAAAGAAAGCTTCGATTAGATCTGCAGGAAAAAAGAAAAAAAGAAAAAAAATACAGAACATGAAAGGGTAAATTTTCTTGTACCAGAGAATGTAACTCCAGTTAGACCAAGTGTCAATACCATTGGAATGGACACTCTAAGATGTTCCCATTCGGCTGTGTTGTCTCCTGTCCAAATTGCTCCGTATCTTTGAGTACCAGGATAGATTGCTCTTGACAATACAAAAGGCCTATCTTTTCCTTCTCCACGCATAACAAGTCCATCAGAAGTCGCCATGTGAAAATAATATCCATAAGCGTTATGAACTTCCCTGTGTTCAACACCCCCAACATGTAATGCATCTCTTGGCATAGTAACCTATTTATCATAAGGAATATCATGCTCATCGAATTTCGAGTCTACCTGAGCCACATCCTCTTCATCTTTGTAGTTCCACCTACATTGGTGATAACCAGTGGCAAACAACTGAGGCATGGCTGAAGTACCTGTCACACTTGCATACTGCTTTACTACATCCTTCGGCTCAGGCCCGACGAAAAAGAAAGTATCCACAATCCCTGCTTCACTCATCCAGAGTGTATCAATCCTACTCTGACTAGAAGGCAAAGAAATACCACTATCTGCATCCCATCCATTAGCCAACACATCAATCTGCATTTCTGCAGCATTCAACCAGAAAAATCCCGAAGTTTTACCAGATTTTCCATGTGAAACCATGAATGGGATCGAACCGTAAAGTCCAAATGGTGATTCATGTTCGTATTCAAATACATCTAGATTAAATAGCCTGTATGGCTCAGATTCCTCAACTCCAGGACCCTTTGTAGGCTTTAAAGCGAAGCTAGTGGCGTGTTCAGGTATTCCATAAACGAAACTGGAATCATAAAACCAATCCCTGCTTCACTCATCCAGAGTGTATCAATCCTACTCTGACTAGAAGGCAAAGAAATACCACTATCTGCATCCCATCCATTAGCCAACACATCAATCTGCATTTCTGCAGCATTCAACCAGAAAAATCCCGAAGTTTTACCAGATTTTCCATGTGAAACCATGAATGGGATCGAACCGTAAAGTCCAAATGGTGATTCATGTTCGTATTCAAATACATCTAGATTAAATAGCCTGTATGGCTCAGATTCCTCAACTCCAGGACCCTTTGTAGGCTTTAAAGCGAAGCTAGTGGCGTGTTCAGGTATTCCATAAACGAAACTGGAATCATAAAACGAAACATCGAAGCTAATGGATTGAGGACCAAATGGTCTGGTATTCCATAAACGAAACTGGAATCATAAAACGAAACATCGAAGCTAATGGATTGAGGACCAAATGGTCTCGAATCCGTATGAGTCCTAAATTTCTCTTCCCAGTTATCTCCTTCAGTTTTCGTCCTCAATTGCTCAAAATCAAATAATCCATGAGAATTTAAAGACATTACCCTACGACGATCACCTGATTTCTCTCGCACATACACCTCAAACGGATCGTGCCGTACCACTGCTTCATAGCCGTCCGATACATAAACTACTGAAGACGGACTAGTGTCTCCAGACACCGTCTCCGTCTCTACTTTCTGCAACCAGATCTTCTTCTCCTCGAACTCAGAAACTATCACATCAGGAACTCTGAACCTCTTCTTCGGTGGGTTCAAGGTATGGTCCTCATCGACTCTAAACCGCACGATCCCATCCTTGTAAACCGAGAGAGATACAATCAAAGGCATCCCATCCTTGTAAACCGAGAGAGATACAATCAAAGGCTTGATCTGATCACCATCGCCTTGATTAGGTGTTTTTGGAAGTAGCTTCGCTACAAGATCTCCATCGGTGATGGAAACATCGCTAACGATTAGAGAACACGCGCCGGGAGTACGGGATCTAGCGCGTTTACAGAATGGAGTTTGTTCGCAGCTGCGAAATTCCTCCTTCTTCCATGAAAGTGCTGTTTGTGAGCAGAAGCAAATGAGTGATAGTACAAAGAGAAGAGATCTCATTTTGGTTTCTCGTTCATAGAAATTGAGAAAGAAATGACGAAAGCGGAAACATAACAAGTGAGGAAGACGATCTACCTGAGAAAGAAATGACGAAAGCGGAAACATAACAAGTGAGGAAGACGATCTACCCGGGTCGAATGAATATATCCGACCTGTTTATCAGAATTAATGCCCATAGCCCGAAGTAAGGTCCATACCCGGCCCAAATTTGATTGTAAAATTGGTTTATGTAAGTTTTCTAGATCTGTCTTCTACAATCTAAACCCTAACTTGGAACATTCTCAAGGTTTTTCCGAAAATGATGCCGGAGAAGACGATTATAACATCGGAGACTTCAAATTCGTCACCATTGAACATCTCTTCTGCTTCGCGGATTATCTGCCATGTGTGTAACAAGCAGTTCTCGCAGTACACTTGTCCTCGCTGTAACTTCAGGTACTGTTCGCTTCCTTGTTACAAATCTCACAGTGTTCAATGTACTGAATCATTCATGAGAGAAAACGTAAACGATGAGTTGCGCCAAATTCGATCTAATGATCAAACCAAAACGAAGATGCTCGAAATTTTGAAAAGGTTTCATTCTGATGATGGGGTAAGTGATAGCATGCTCGAAATTTTGAAAAGGTTTCATTCTGATGATGGGGTAAGTGATAGCATCACGGATGATGAAAGTGGTGTAACTTTACCAGAGGAAATTATTGAGAAGATTATGAAGGGAGATGAAGTAAATCTTGATGATTTGAGCTTAGAAGAGAGAAAAGGGTTTCAAAGAGCTTTAGCTTCTGGAGAATTAAGTAAAATGATTGAACCATGGGATCCTTGGTGGTTACGTCCTGAAGCTCGAAAGATCTCTCTTGGACTTAGAGGTACAAAACTCGTTCAATCTGTTGAAGAAGAAGAAGAAAATGAAGCTAAAGTTGTGAGTGAAATCCCTAGAGGGCCTGATACACCTCTGATCTCACTAAGCAAGCTCAGTTCAACGAATCCATCTCCTTTATTACCACTCCATTTGATAGACATTGTTTACAGCTACTGTTTCACTCTCCGTATCTACAATGGCGAATGGCGATCCGATTCTATAGGTTCATCAACAATGTTATTGACAGTTTCATCAGTGTTGGGTCACAATGAACAACCTCAGAGCATAAAGGAAGTCTTGTCCTTTTGCTTGGAACAAACTTGCTCTCCAACTTACAAAAACCTTGGTGGCGGTCTGAAATTCGGACTGAATCTAATCGATGATGTGATCTGTATCCTTTCTCTAGGCACTGCAGCTATTATATGTCTACTCTCTGATATCCAAAGATTGATTCTTTGCGCAATTCAGGATGTAAAAGCATCATCATCAGGACGTGATTTGAAGAAGAAACTAAAGCTTGCAGAGAGGAAAGTGTTCTTCATGATGTGTTGGGTCAATGAGCAAAGTTCTGAAGTCTGGCAAGCTCTAGAATCATCGGTAAGAGCTGAAAAACACTTGGTGCTTGAGCTAAACGATTGCAAAAGGATTCCAGAATTGAAGAAGAAAGATCAAATGGTTTCTCGTTCATAGAAAAGGAAGAAAGGACGAAAGCCGAAACATAACAAGTGAGGAAGACGATCTTTCCGGGTCGAATGAATATATCCGACCCGTTTATCAGAATTAATGCCCTTAGCCCAAATTATGGTCCATAATCCGGCCCAAGCCCAATATTAAAATTAGTGTATCTAAAGGTTTCTAGATCTGTCTTCTACAATCCAAAACCCTAAGTTGGAATCGCGTCAAGGTTTATCCGAAAATGATGCCGGAGAAGACGATTATAACATCGGAGACTTCAAATTCTTCACCGTTGAACATCTCTTCTGCTTCGCGGATTATTTGCCATGTGTGTAACAAGCAGTTCTCGCAGTACACTTGTCCTCGCTGTAACTTCAGGTACTGTTCGCTTCCTTGTTACAAATCTCACAGTGGTCAATGTACTGAATCATTCATGAGAGAGAATGTAAACGATGAGTTACGACAAATTCGATCTGATGATCAAACCAAAAAGAAGATGCTCGAAATTTTGAAAAGGTTTCATTCGGAAGATGAGGAGGGAGGAGACGATGGGGTAAGTGATAGCATCACGGATGATGAAGGTTTAACGTTACCAGACGAGATTATTCAGAAGATTGTGAAGGGAGATGAAGTAAATCTTGATGATTTGAGCTTAGAAGAGAGGAAAGGGTTTCAAAGAGCATTAGCTTCTGGAGAATTAAGCAAAATGATTGAACCATGGGATCCTTGGTGGTTACGTCCTGAAGCTCGAAAGATCTCACTTGGACTTAGAGGTACAAAACTCGTTCAATCTGTTGAAGAAGAAGAAGAAGATGAAGCGAAAGTTGTGAGAACAACCTCAGACCATAAAGGAAGTGTTGTCCTTTTGCTTGGAACAAACTTGCTCTCCAACTTATAAAAACCTTGGTGGCGGTCTGAAATTCGGACTGAATCTGATCGATGATGTGATCTGTATCCTTTCTCTAGGCACTGCTGCTATTATCTGTCTCCTCTCTGATCTCCAAAGATTGATTCTTTGCGCAATTCAGGATGTAAAAGCATCATCATCAGGACGTGATTTGAAGAAGAAACTAAAGCTTGCAGAGAGGAAAGTCTTCTTCTTGATGTGTTGGGTCAATGAGCAAAGTCCTGAAGTGTGGCAAGCTCTGGAATCATCGGTAAGAGCAGAAAAAAACTTGGTGGTTGAGCTCAATGATTGCAAAAGGATTCCAGAATTGAAGAAGAAAGATCAAATTCGAAAAGGTGGCAATGTGGTGATTGAAGAGATTGAATGAATTACAATATTGCATTCATAAGTAGATATGATAAGTGTTATGGAGCTGTAACAAATAAGATTGAACTTGGTTCTAATTGATAACAGAGATTGTATTCAAAGATATCCTAAGAGGATCACCACCTTCTTCTTCCATAACCACCAATAAATTTAGAGATTGTATTCAAAGATATCCTAAGAGGATCACCACCTTCTTCTTCCATAACCACCAATAAATTTACAGATGGTTTCAAAAATGATCTTGGAATATGATATCTGCATCAATCATATACCAAAAAAAAAAACAATGATCAGTAAAATATTAATTTGTTGTTAGAATTGTGTAGTAATGGGCTAACACTTACATAGATTGAGAAGGTTTTCCAGCAGGAGTAAGAAATGAAACCCAATAACGACCAATACTTTCTCCATTTACCCATATTTCTCCTTTACCCATACCCGACATGTCTAGGCCCACTGGCCCATCTCCTTTGGGTTCATCAAATGTTGTCTGCATTTGCACTCATTTTGTCACCATACATATTTATAGATTTATAGATTATACTCTTAACACTTGAGAGAACCAACAACCATACATACCTTGTACCAAGTAAGAGGATGATTCTTAATGAGTCCAACATTGTTCATACTCCACTTCACTCTGTTTAAATTCCCCCATTGATGTAACCTAACTTTCTCTCCATTCATACTCCACTTCACTCTGTTTAAATTCCCCCATTGATGTAACCTAACTTTCTCTCCAAGCAAACCAACCTTCACAAACACATACATATTAGGTTATGTATCAAATCAATCACTATCTTCATTCAAATCATGAATCTAATAATCATATTACCGAGTAACCCCATTGAGATGTACTCAAATCAATTGTCTTTGTCCCACAACTAATTTGTACTTTGGTTAGTCCATAAGATTTCCTCTCCATGTAAGCTCCAGAGTCCTTTTATTCACAGAGTTGAAGAAAAACATGTTATGATTCAACTCATCTGTGTAGTACAAGAAAAGATTAAACCATGTTTTGGTTCTTACCGGTAGACCAACCATACCGCTGAGAATCGATATACTGTTTTGTCCATTGATTAACTTAACCGGAACTTGGAGTTTAACTACCCTTATGTCTCTGCTTCCATGTCCAGATCCTACAACAACATACATAATATGATAAGGTATGTATGAATTTGTTTAGTAAATCCAAAAACATTATACCGACCCTTACCTGCTAGAGCTCTGTTGACGAATACGTGAACAACATGTCCTAATGATTCAATGTAGATAGACGGATTTGTGCATTGTGAATCCGGCTTAAAGCTGACAATAGAAGAGTCAAACCTGGGTTAGAAAAGATAATTGTACTTAAAAAATGTAATAAATAATGTCTCTTTACCTTGAAGTGTACCAAAGATAATCAGTGGTGTCTTTGGTCACATTAGTGTGTTCTAACAAAGCATTTGTCTTCAAAGATGTGCTAGAGAATACTGGGATTGTTTCTCTAAACACATTCCATTTGTTGGGAACGTTAAACTCTTTAACTGGTGTTATAACT
>CM071720.1:12313878-12359448 GCA_036630335.1 Physaria fendleri | reverse complement strand
TGGATAGTTTTTCCTGTATAAAAAGGGCTTCAAGAAGATTGGTATACCTTGGTTCAAAATCATACTAGAAATATTATTATATTGAGGTTCCAAGTTTATTTTTGTATTTCATATATATCAAACCATCAATCACAGAAATCTCTAACTCTATTTGGGGTGACCGTTGCTAATGTTGTTGTTTTAAAGAAGAAAATTGAAACGCATCGTTTAAAGAAACAGAAACAATAAACAGTCATTTACGCCGAGATTACGTCCGTTAAACGAGTTAACATCATGTTTTAAAAAGTTGAAATTTCAAAAAAATGGAGTATTATTTTGGAATCTTTCAAATACATGTTGTTTTAATGTGTGAAAAAAACTAATTCGTATTTTAAAATGGAAAAAATGTAAAGTTTGGAGTTTAATTGACGCTTTTCCCTATATGAAAATAATAGTTCCTTTTTATTGTAAAATTGAGGTTTAATTGACAATTTTTTCAGAAAATAAAAAATAAAATTAAGAACAAATCTTATTTCTATACTTCACTAAATTGGTGAATATGTATTTCACATGTACCACTCCACCGATTCTAGTGGTTTGGGGTTGTTTAGAATTTCTTTTATCGTCATTGGAATATATTAAAAGGCTTTAAACGCCCATTTACATACAAGGATTTTATAGTGGTGAATGGGCCCTGATCCATTATCTATTTTCCTAAACGATACTACCTCTCTGAGCCGCCGTAAAACACCGATTTGCCAAAAAGTCATTCTTGATGGAAGTTGCCAGCGTAACCGTGACCACCTGTAACCAATCGACAAGATTTTCATCGCCGTAACTTTGACTGGCTGAAGTAAGTAATTTAAAATTTATATTTTTTTAATAGCAAAGAATATTTAATCTCATGATAAAAAGTTGTAGATAATTTTTATCAAAATCAAACTTTTCAATTTTATCTATAATTATTATTATGTAAAATTATTTTTAAATTAAATTACTAATATTTATTTATTATTTTTTATCTATAATTATTATTATGTAAAATTATTTTTAAATTAAATTACTAATATTTATTTATTATTAAGTAAATAATAATTATAGATAAATATTAATTCTAGATAAATATAAAAATAAAATTTTAAAATTATAATCCAGAACTAAATTTAATTTATCCATCTATTTTAAAATATAATAACATATTTGAAATTATTATTCGTGAAAATCATTTTCCTTGTGACATATTAGCACTTTTATATCTCAAATAATGTTATAGGAAAATGTTATGTAATAATGACATAAGATCCCACAATATTGGGGAAAAAGATCCCCATAAAATATAATTCCATAAGTCTCGATCTTGATTAGTAATTTTGTATCAATACCATATCAGATTTACTGTTACCATATTTTAATAGATTCAAATTATGCTTAACATAAGAGAATATCAATTTATACTGTATCACATAAGACGTCAGCGCAATTAACAAATATCACGTAAGAATCAAATCAACTTTTGAGGTAAAGAGACTTTGTTTTTTGATTTATGACCACGTTTTAAACCGACTACAGAAACAAATTAATGCTTTCAGATTATGTACAGCCTCACCAACTTGACTAAAAATAAAAATCAAATCATCTTTGAAAATTTTGGATTCTTTAATCATTTTGGATATATATAATTTTTTGTCTTATTTTATCTTCTCCCATATTAGCTGTAAAACCTTAAAGAGTATGTTTTAATTTACACGCTCATCTCCATAGTTTTGGAATCTTGTTTTGAATCTATATGACAGCTTTGTTCTTTATATAATCAACAAAACCAGTTGACTCTGTAAACTCCTCTCATGCCCTAAATTGTCAAGTAAGTATCCATAGCTTTTCTTTTTCCTCCAACAAGGAAGAACAAAACATAATAACTCTTCTGTTTGATCCAATTCTTGAATCCTGAAACAGGGTTATGTTCTTTTGAGTTCTCTGTATCTATTTTTTGAAAAATATGGATGATACATATGAGAACCAACCGTCTGGGAAGCTTCAGGTAAACACTAAACTCAGATCCAAAAAAAAAAGACAATCATTGGTTATGTCTGAATTTTGAAAACAGGGGAAGTAATCTTTAAACTGTTTATGTCTGAATCTTAGCAAAACAGGGGAAGTAATATTTCATTGTTTTGTCTGGATCCTAAAAACAGGGCAAGTTTCAAGCAATGGTTGTTTGTTGTATTCTTGGAATTGGATCTCTTGTTTCTTGGAACAGTATGCTCACTATAGGAGATTACTACTACCAAGTTTTCCCGGTTCGATTTCTGATTCGGTTTAAGTCAATTCCAAATTCAGAATTTGATGTTTTGTTATGGTTAGTGATCATATTTTTTTAATGTTTCTTGTAGGATTATCATCCTTCAAGAGTACTCACACTTGTATACCAACCATTTGCGTTTGTAACAATCGTGATTCTTGCATACCATGAATCGAAAATTGATACTCGAAAACGTAACCTGTTCGGTTACATTCTATTCACAGTATCCACATTCTTGCTCATAGTTGTAAGTGTTACTTTTAACTCTTATTCTTAACATTAATCTCATATAAATCTTACATTTTGATTATAACAAACTCGAAACAGTTGGATTTGGCAACAAAAGGACATGGTGGAATCGGACCTTATATCGGTTTATGCGCAGTTGTTGCTTCTTTTGGTCTCGCGGATGCTGTATATCGGTTTATGCGCAGTTGTTGCTTCTTTTGGTCTCGCGGATGCTGCAGTTGAAGGAGGAATGGTCGGTGATTTATCATTGATGTGTCCTGAACTAATGCAGGTTTGTAGAGAATCAAGATCTTCTTTTACATTAACCGTTTAGATTTAATAGATATCTCCATGATCTTGTAGTCATTCGTGGCCGGGTTAGCTGTAGCTGGTACGTTAACATCAGCACTTAGGCTAATAACTAAAGCAGCTTTTGAGAAATCAGAAGATGGTCTACGTAAAGGAGCTAGTGAGTTTAACATTTTGGTTTAAAGATTTCGAAAAGTCTATAAAAACTTCAATCATCAAAGTGTTCTCTTTTTTATGTTTCTGCAGTGATGTTCTTAGCAATCTCCACATTCATAGAGTTACTCTGTGTGATTTTATATGCTTATGTGTTCCCAAAACTCCCCATTGTTAAGTATTACCGACGAAAAGCTGCGTCTGAAGGATCCAAAACTGTTTCTGCTGATCTTGCTGCTGCTGGTATCCAAAATCATTCAGATTTGGTAACTTCAAGAACCTTCCTTTTGTTCAAGAATCTCTCTTTCTTGATTCTTATTTATATACAGATTCTTCTACATATGCAGACTGATGATGATTCCAAGAACCAAAGGCTAAGCACCAAACAACTATTGATTCAAAACATAGACTATGCAGTGAATCTTTCCCTCATCTATGTTTGTACATTATCAATATTTCCCGGGTTCTTATATGAAAACACAGGAAAACACGGTCTAGGCGATTGGTATGCACTTGTCTTAATAGCAATGTACAACTGTTGGGATTTGGTCGGGAGATACACACCGCTGATGAAATGGATCAAGATTGAGAATAGAAAAGGACTCACAGTAGCAGTTTTATCGCGTTTTCTGTTCATTCCTGCATTCTACTTCACCGCGAAATATGGAGATCAAGGATGCACCGCGAAATATGGAGATCAAGGATGGATGATTATGCTTGTTTCTGTTTTGGGATTGACTAATGGACATCTCACTGTTTGTATTCTCACCACAGCTCCTAAAGGCTACAAGGTAATAACATCTCTTTAGTTAAATCTTTGCCTTTAAGACAAGTAACCTGAGTCTTCTTCTTATCTTAGGGTCCGGAGCAGAATGCATTAGGGAACTTATTGGTGATGTTTCTATTAGGAGGAATATTTGCAGGAGTTGCTTTGGATTGGTTATGGCTTATTGGTAAGAAAACTGCCTTTTGATGTTGTAATCACTCCCAAAATTAGTGATTCACTTTTCAGTAATTTGGATTTTAATCTTCTTTGCTGGTAATTTGTAACTTGTAAGTGTTTCATTGCCTCAGTCCAAAAGAAGAAAGTGTTTCTTTGCGTTTTTATTAAATGTAACCGCAATCGCTATAGTTACGAATCAAAAACGCTGTTTAGTCTAAACGCTCTACGAATCGCGTTTTATTCGTCTACTTCTTCTGATTAAAAAAAAAAACACAACTTGGACCTGAAACCAAACTAATCAAATCCACTTTAATCTCTACACTCTCAGATCCGATTCTCCGATGGCTTTAACGGACGAAAAATCCGATTCCGATAGTCGACGATGGCTTTAACGGACGAAAAATCCGATTCCGATAGTCGACGACGTTGGGGCTTATTCAAGCTTCCCTTTCGAAACTCCAATGGTCAAGCTACCTCCTCCTCATCATCCATGGCTGCTACTTCTTCTTCTACATCGTCTTCTCATCTCAATCAAAATTACATTCACCAGTCTCGCAATTTTCGTTATCACGGACCTCCTGTAGTCGAAGTATTGGGTCAAAACCATCATCAATCAGTCGCCACAATCCCTTCTATGTCATCTGTTGCGAGATCGCTTCTTCCAACAAAACGCCGATTGAAGCTTGATCCTTCAGCTAAACTTTATTTCCCTTGTGAGTTTTTACTCGAACTGTCTTTGATTTCCAATTAGATTCTCCATGAAACTCAAATTGAGTTACCGGATTATAATTCTCGTTTCCGTCTGATTCATCAGTAGAATTAGGGTGATCGATTCTTATTGAGAATTATTTGAAAGTTACAATTTTTTGGGTATTGATTCATATATCTTGTTCGAAATTTGGGATGAGATTGTGATGAGATCAATGTTTCAAGTTGCAGCAAGTATGTTTTACTGATTTTGTTTATGAACATTGCTTGAAGATGAGCCTGGGAAGCAAGTGAGGAGTGCCATTAAGATTAAGAATACGAGCAAGTCACATGTAGCTTTTAAGGTTTGTTCTGTCTCATAAACATTTTACTTACAGTTGTTGTCTTGAGGTGCTTATTATCTTGGTTTCTTCAGTTTCAAACAACAGAACCAAAGAGTTGCTTCATGCGTCCAGCTGGTGCTATTCTTGCTCCAGGAGAAGAAATTATCGCAACTGGTATTTGCTTCTATCCATTTTTGTTCTCTTGTATATCTGTACTGAGCTCAAAGATCATGCGGTGACTATGTTTTGTTTGAATTATTTAGTTTTCAAGTTTGTTGAGCTTCCGGAGAATAATGAAAAGCCGATGGAACAAAAGAGTGGGGTTAAGTTCAAAATCATGAGCCTGAAGATGAAAGTCCCAACAGACTATATGCCTGAACTGGTATGTTAATGATGGTTGTAACTCGTCACGATCTGAAGAAGTAAACATAGTATTAGACCTTTTGTAATTGATTCTGGAAGTTCTTGTGTTTTTTCGCAGTTTGATGAGCAAAAAGATCATGTCTCTGAGGAGCAAGTAATGCGTGTGGTATTCTTGGATCCTGAAAGTCCTAACCCCGTGAGTCCTTTATTTCTCCTTTTGGTTCTTGTGGCCATCACTTTGTGAACTAAGTTGGGATAATTATATTTGCTATAAACAATTCTACAGATGATGGAGAAATTGAAGAGTCAATTGGCTGAAGCGGATGCTGCAGATGAAGCAAGGAAGAAAGCATCAGAGAGTATTGTTGCTCCAAAGCCAATTGGAGAAGGACTTGTAATTGATGAATGGGTGAGAAGCGTGCAATGCCATTGTTTTTCATCTCCTTATTAGAACTTATCTTCCTTTTTTGTGTTGTTTTATAAGACAACAAAGAGTGAGACTGATGTTTAATGTGGTTTATCTATTGTAATTAACAGAAGCAACGCCGAGAGAGATATCTTGCACAGCAACAAGGAGGAGTAGATTCGGCTTGAAACCAAATGATCACCAAGACCAAAAATATTTGTGTGCAGAGGTGTGTATATGTATGTGTTTCTTAGTTTTGTGCTTATTGAAAACGTGTGGTGTGAGTAGATAGATGATTGTTAAAGATTTGTCCTTTAATCAACGATCTGATAACTCCTGAAAGAAAAATACTATTAGCAAGAGCCTCAAGCTCTGTATCTTCTTCGATTCAAACTCCTGAAAGTAAGAACCTTTTCTCTAAGATTGTATGAATCTAACTCCTGGAAGAATCATACGATTGGGTTCTTTAGTCATAAAAAGCTTGAGACTTTATTATAAGATTCGAGCTAGTAGAAACTAATCAGTACAAGTTAGGTGAGCAATCATTGCTCACAACTCTGCTCCATCTAGTCTGAGTTCTGCCCCAACCATGAACCCTTGCACCAAGTATGGTTTCTTGACATAGTTTAGCCAATGAAGCATGAAACCTCACAGACTAATTCTACAAACACACAAATTCAACACTATGTCTACAAGTGAAAGTGATTTTATTGTCATGGAAACATCAACAACAACTGATTGTATTGTTATAATAAAACAACAACAACTGATTGTATTTTTATGAAGAAACAACAACAACATTATGAATTCAAAAAAAACATCTTCTGCATGGTGATATCTCTATCTTCCCGAAGAAGTCGTTTTCTCGAAATCGTCATTCGAAGAAGTTGAACAACTATAGTCCAACATTGTTCCGAAATCAAAACAGTCTCCTGCAGACAGAGGAAGATAAACTTTGCTGACTTAAAATACTGAAAAGAGGAAGGAGATACTGTAATGATTAGTTAATAGAGAAGAAGAGAAACTTTACCGTTTATGTCTCCAATCGCTGATATGATAGCATCAAAATCAATACTAGGTAATGGTGTCTGATCTATCAAAGGGAAATGGGGAAAAATATTGTCTAACTCCTCAAGAACCGACATTGTGTTAGATTGCTCATTAAGAACCGGCATTGAGTTAGATTGCTCTTCACGAACCGGCAACTGCTCTTCACGAACCAGCATTGAGTTAGACTGCTCTTCACGAACCAGCATTGAGTCAGATGGCTCCTCCAAAACCTGCATTGAGTCAGATTGCTCTTCAAGAACCTGCATTGATTCAGATGGCTCTTCAAGAACCATCATTGAGTCACATTGCGCTTCAAGAACCTGCATGAAGCCAGATTGCTCTTCAAGAACCAGCATTGAGTTAGATTGCTCATCAAGAACCTGCATTGAATTAGACTGTTGTGCTCCACAACTGTTAGGCACTTGATGATTATTAAAACATTGGATTGAAGGGAACTCCAAACTCCCAGCCATTTGAATGAAAGGCTCAAAAGGACAAGGATATGTAATAGGATTGCCAAGCAAATGACGATCCATGAACTGTTCTGGAGTGCTCCGCACAAGAGGGTTCCAGAGCAGAGTGCTTTGCGAGTTCATGGTATTCTGAAAAGAACGGGTGAAAGGAACTGAGGTTTCTGGTCCCTTACTGCTAGGTGCAATCGAGTTGTAGGTATTCTGAAAATAACTTGGGCGAAAAATTGAGGCGTAATAACTGATTGGTAAGTCGTTGAAGTGCGGTATAGGAAGGTCTAATCTCTCAGCTTGAGAATTGTCTTCTTGAACTTGATGAACATGTTCATCAATGTTTACACCAGATCGTGCTTTTGCATTCAAAATCTTCTCTCGTAGTCCCTCAGGATAAAGAGGTAAACCCAGTCGCTGTAATCTCTTAGCTCTTGTGTTCCAATAGTTCTTAATCTCATTATCTGTTCGACCAGGCAACTGAAACAAAACACAAGATTAGATCAAAAACTGTAATCAAGAAGTAACATTAGAAAAAAGGAAAAAGAAACACAGAGAGTTACATACTTCTTGAGCGATTGTTGCCCATTTGTTCTCATATAAAACATGAAGTTTGAGAATACGATCTTGTTCCTCCTGAGTAAAAGCTCCTTTTTTCAAATCTGGTTTGAGATGATTCATCCAACGAAGACGACAACTTTTGCCACAACGAGAAAGACCAGAGTATTTTTGAACACTCTTCCAG
The DNA here is from genome assembly GCA_036630335.1 of Physaria fendleri. Lineage (NCBI taxonomy): Eukaryota > Viridiplantae > Streptophyta > Magnoliopsida > Brassicales > Brassicaceae > Physaria > Physaria fendleri. Next base: position 12,351,481 of record CM071720.1, on the reverse strand, counting down.
TTCCCTTCACCATGTTTTTGAACATAAGCTTTCAACAGATCATCTTCTTCTTGTGCCCATGACCCTTTGTTAAATCTTCTCTCTGTTACAGAGTCATCGCTTGATGATCCTAGATCATGTCCAAAGCTACCCATCTCTCTGCAAATATGAAGAAATGATTAAGATCAATGTAATAAACAATGAGCGATTGTAGAACCCTAATGAGAATCTAGAAGAGTTTAAGTAGTTCTTAAAGAAGAGAATTATTTAATGAAGCCGAGTCAAGATAGGTGAAAGAAAGAGTCAAGTAGAAGCAGATATATAGGAATAGACGCTATTTATTTAAGATAAATCTGACTTAAATTGAATAAGATTTCAAAAATCGAATCTTTATTTTTTCTTTCTAACAATAGATACTAAAATTAACATAACAAGTTTTTTTTTTTTTGAAAAAAAAATCAACCTTACATCACAAAGTAAATAAACACAAAAAGAAACATAAGGGGAAGAACTTCAGTTTAAAGCTTATAGAACACATACAAAACAAACTAAAGGCTGAAAGGATTACAGCAAACTAAGCCTTATGGTCATTAGGGATAACAATGGCCGCAATATGATCTTTAATTAGATTAAGCCTTTTTGTCTTTTCAAACCTTTATTCAATATATCTATACCAAACAAAATACTCCGCCATGCAAAAGAGGCTCGACAAGACAAAAAGTATCATGGTACCATCGTCCTTCCTTGAAATGGAACTTTCATGCTATATTAGTGGAACCGCTCACTAGGTAACCCTGAGGTACCCTCCCCTATCAATCAGTAGAAAATGAGTAGATTTTGTCATGTGCCTAAAGCGGGGTGCCCATTGTCGTGAAAGCTTGAGTCACTTAGCATATACATAGAAGGACTCGAGTAACAAGAAGCAACTGTTGATGAAGAGATCAGCAATGTTCCAACCCAAAGAACAGAGAACTAAAGATGAACTTTGAACTTGATTAGTAGCGGGTCTAAACTTGGGTGATTTGTGTACCTATTCTTGGATCCATGATTAGTTTCTTCTTTTAGAAGATCAGCAATGCCATGCATACGTTTAATATGTAAGTAAAGCTCCACTTGATGAGGGTATGTAACACACATGTCATCCATTGCTTCTTGAAACTCTTTAAGAGTCAGTGTCCCGGATTTGTTTTTGTCTGTTTTGCTAAAAAAATAGGTGACACATCCTCCTGCAAATATGAAGCAATTGACATAAACCAAAAACACTAATCAAGAGTTTGGGAATCTGTTAGAAAAGATTCAAGTTACCATGACTTAGAAGCTAGTTGAGGGATAGACAAATGTGATTGGTGAAGTAGAGTTAAGTTGACACGTGGCATCCGCATAAGGCTGGGATTGGTGGTGGATACTTGTTTCAAATTTTTAAGGGAATTTTGTATGAAATGCCATGGACAGCCGAAAAGTTTGTTGAATTGACACAGTGGCAAAAACACAGGGGCACGCTGGTCTTTTTGTACTGTCTATGGCATGCGCGTGTTTTGGGCTGTCTGTGGCATATCACAAAAATTTTGAAATGGCAATCTCATAATTTAGGGCTGTCTGTATAGCAGTGGCTATAAATTTCTCAATTTTTAATAAAATTTTGAAATGGCAATCTCATAATTTAGGGCTGTCTGTATAGCAGTGGCTATAAATTTCTCAATTTTTAATTAATTGTTTGGAGAGGTTCAAGAATTTCAATCCTATTTTGTTTTGGGATTTCGTTGACAGATAAATTACACAATCCATCTTTGAATCTAAACAACTACAAAGGCTAAGACATTTGTAACATTTAACTTTATAAGGATTCTTTAGCGTATTTAGAAAATTCTAAACTTGTTACTATTGCAAGAGAAGTATATACCGTGGAGATGTAGTTATTCATTGGTAGTGCTGAATGCAAAGGATCGGGAAAGTAGCACTACAAGAAAAATCACAATTTATAACCAAGATTCCGACCAAAACCCAATATCTGACCGTGTGTAACCGATCACCTATTTTCATCATAAATTGGTCAGAAACATACCTTTTTCTTGTAGTGTAGAGGCTTATTGTATGCATCATACGATGGTGGCACCGAGTTCTATGAATTAAGCCGCATGGCGATATCCGCTAAAAATAAAGAACTATTTGATTTGCTTTTTTGGCTGGGACCTATCTTCATATTTGAACTATACAAACAACAGGAAGAAACCTCCAACGGGGTGGATTAAATGAAATTTGTAATGGTTCTTTTATAATGAATAATGGTAAAAACAAACAGGCTGGACAAAGTCGCATGTCAAACTTCGAGTTCTAGTGGCTGTAAACTTTTGTTGGTCCCGGGAACGATGCAAGATAATTTTTGAAGAAGATAACTAGTGGCTGTAAACTTTTGTTGGTCCCGGGAACGATGCAAGATAATTTTTGAAGAAGATAATCAAGAAATAACAGATCTGGTGAACGATCTAAAATTAGACAAAAGACATTCAACCATAGGTGGTCAAATATGACGAAGTCCAATTTGTTTGAATACAATCAGGCAAACAATATTCTAGCAGATATCTTAGCTTTTGTTTTACCAATTCCTGCTCTTTTTACATCTTTAAATTAATAAAAGAATTTATTAAACGTAGACCGAACATTCGAATGGATAGGACGGCCGTTTCGGACGGATTGAAGGCCCGGTGCTAACCCGAAAAATAAGATATTAAATTTTAAAATTAACTTTTAAAACCGAATTTATAAAAATATTGGACCATTTAATATTCACCAAAAATAAAAATGGGTCCTTTTATCTTTAACAAAAACAAAAAAATATACAAAAATGGGCCCTTTAATCTTTACAAAAATAGATTAAAAATTTTTGGGCCCTTTGACATATCACATGTAACACATGCTAAATACCGGCCCTGAGGACGTGATAATTTTAGTTCGGGGTGGCTACGATCTTTCTTCCTAAAATCTAAAAACATATATACATACACACATCTTACCATAACAAACACTTAATATGGTACAATGAGGACTATGTATCCGTGAAATATTAAATTATTTTACTTATAATCATCGGTGCGACTAGTGAAAGCCTTGTAACGTTTAACAGACTCCAACCTCTGCAATTTCATTTCATCCTTAAATTTTGTGATGAAAGCTTCAACTTTTGAATTAAGCTCTTCTCTTCCCATTGATAACTCTTTTTTTAACTTCACCCACGACGGCATTCTCTCCATTAACTTCTTTTTCGACCGTCCCGGGGATGACCGTCCCGGGGACGACGGAGGTTTTTCGACCGTCCCGGGGATGACCGTCCCGGGGACGACGGAGGCCCCCTCCCTCGAGATGGTGATGGCCATGAAGAAGATGACATTGTTGTTTTTGGTTTCTTTGGTTGTTTCTCTGCTTTGATTCTTTCCCACATCTCTTCCATTGTTTCGTTCTCGTCACCTGATGTGCTAGCTGATGATACTATTTAATTTTATATTTATACGAAGTTGGAAGATTTTATTAGTACTATCAAATTTAATGTAATAATCAGCCATGATCTAGTGATTAATCACCTTAATTTAGTATTTTGAAGTGTTATATTACATGATTTAAACTATATCCTGCCCTAAGCCCCTATAAAAATATTTGTTTCTTATTTATGTTTTCCTAATGTAATCAAACTATCCATAGGTCGAGAAAATCATCTTGAATAATATATCAATGAAGTTTTAAAACAAAATATCTATTCATTAAAAAATAAAAAATCATTCAACTATACTTCTCTACTAGTTAAATAATTTATCTTTATTATCCTAAGTCTTATACTCTTCGTTGACAAAAAATATTAAGTATTATTTATAAATTTTCTTAAATCTTCTAATTGTTATTTTTTCTTATTTACTAGATTTTCAGTTTGGTTTATGTTTCTAAACCATTAAAAAGATATTGGGTCTATCTTTAAAGTTTTCTTGACAAAAAAAAAAAAAAAGAGTTTATGTTTAAAGTTTAAGCATATAAAAAAAAAAAAAAAAAAGAGTTTATGTTTAAAGTTTAAGCATATGATTTTTAAAATATGTAAAAAAATTACGAACTATACACACCCAAAAAAAAAAATGAAATTTTGGAATTAAACTATATGAATTCAGAACGTAGGGAAACTTCAAAGATTGTGAGAGATACCTTGTCGAAAAGTCTTTACAGGAACAATAGGTGGACGTCTGATACCTACGGGTTTCTCTCGCGGCGTTGACGGAAAACTAACATCCGGAGAAGAAATCCCAAAAGATCCCCCACTCTTTGATGCTACCGGGAACTTTGCTTCCTCTTGAACCTTCTTTTGATCAAACGAAGATTTGGATGAGTTACTAGAAGACCGGTCATGTTCTTGGTTATGGTCATGGTCGTGCTCATGGTCATGATGATGATCCTGTTGATGATGAGAGGTATAATCATCATGGTGATGGTTTGTGGCAGCAGGAGAGTCATCAGATTCGTTGCCGAAGAATGAAGCTGAGGCTGCGAGGACAAAGATGATGACGTGAAGGATGACAATAGGGGGGAGAGTAGGGAGAAAGGAGCGAGCTCCGGTGACGGAGTTTAAGAGAGATCGGAACATCAGAAATATGGCTCCTACTAATCCTGATAAGATGACCCATGTCCTCGAAGTTGACATTTTTTTGTTTGAATTGTTTCGTTAATATGTTTTCTCTCTTGTGTGTTTTTTTATTGCCTTTATCCTCTATATATGTAGAGTCATATTCGTCCCAATAAAAGTATTTGCATGGCTTGAATATATAAAAGTAAAACTAAAAGGTGATGAGTTAAAATATGAAAATCTTTCAATTTATTTTTCATATATTTTTGGTTTATCAAAACTTGTTTATCAAAAATCTTTCAATCTTTCAAAGTTTGTTTTTATTGATTTTTCCATAGCCAACACTCCAAAAATATATGTTATATTTAATATCTACACAATTTTAATAGATATATCTAAATTTTGTGATTATAAGTTCACCATTTAATTATTTTGCGACTAATTTATAGTTAAAATACTCTCTTTATAATAATTGAGTTTCATAATATTTGATTTTGAATAATTATTTAGTTTGGTTAATTTAACTACATTAAAAGTCTGCTTTTTGTGTTATAAATTCACTTATCCAACATAATTTAAGAAACTTTGTATATTCTAAAATAACTTTAAAAAATCAACTATTCTGATAAATTTTACCTTCTGAACATATATTATTAAAAAATTTAAATTACCACTAATTAAGTTATATATAAAGAACTACAATTTTTTGTAGTACTATTTAAAGCTATCTTAGTCGTACCTGCAAAAACAAGTCAGTGATTGTAATATAAGCTAGTTCATGGAAACTTAACTTGGGAAATAAAAATTTGATCTTACGTCAATAGAATAATTTAAAGATGGTTCGGAAAATAGGAACATGTAAATTAATTTAATATGTAACTCATGTGGACACTATTGCTAGTTTGATAAGGCCAAGATATTTTATATACTACTAGTATCTTATCTCACGACATAATAATATATTAAATCTTATTTTATGATTCTTACTTTACAATATCATAATGTCGTTTTAAAGGATTACTGTGTTGTAAATAATTGGTCTCAAACTATTTAAAAATATATCTAATGTGGATAAAAAATCTCCAAGAAATAATAGAACTTCATAGAAGAGTGTATGCATATAATATACTATATATTCGTGCTTTTTGAATATTAAAATGAGAGTAAATACAAAAAATGTGGTTGCATCATTTAACTAATTAAATATAGCTAGAGTATAGCTGCTTGGTCAATATTATGGCCTTTGATATTATGTATGCCTTAGTTTACACGCATATGAAGTCAAATAAATATACATATTTTTTTTTTTGATAAAATTAAATATACATTAATTATTAACACTACTGACGTCGCATGGCAATACAGATTAGTAACTTATGATATTATCTAGTATTTTATAAATCAAACCAAATTTGAAAAATTAATGCAGCAAAACCGAACAATATTTTATTATATAAAAAAATGTCACAAACTCATAGTTGCGTACTCAAGAGAGGGTTCTAATCCTACTCAATGTAATTATGATGCATGGATGCATAAGTTGTTTGGCTCGTCTATAATTCTATTAGCTAGGATGTGTGTGTGTGTCCTGTTTGACTGTTTCCATAAATGGCAGAAATATATATTTAATTAATGGATAACTATAAATATGTAGTTTAATGTGGAAATTTCGTATCAATACAGCTAACTTCATAATAAATAAATATATATATAAAAGATCTCATAAGATGTAGACTGGATTTTCATCACTAAAGATCTCAATCGGTCACACACACACATCATCTTGAATCATTATGACATTGACCACTCCAATTCATGTCGAGTAACTCAAGGATTTTGTATTTCAATATAATTCGAACATTGACTTCTACAAATTTCATGTCCAAGGTTAAAACATTCGAATCTACGATACTCCTTTGGAGTATTTTACGGTCATTGGTCAATGGAAAAACTATCTTTCAGAATACGAGTTCGGTCTTGTTCAACGATCGTTGTCAATCTTATCTTTCCTTCTTTTTTTCCTCTAAATTCGATTTCACTTTTTGTGAAAGTTCACACCATTCTTGATTCATATTTGTGAATATGATTTCTACAAAATCTTTTCCTATTGTGATTTTGCCCACTAAGTTGATATGTTTTGTAATCACGGGAAAATTGCAATGTCCTGTCTATCAGCGACTTCTCAAACACCGGTGATAGATCGGAGAAAAAGTGAACACTATATATACTAAGACAATAAGTATGGATCAAATGAGTAAAAGATTTTAAAATCCTTATTAAATAGATTAAAAACAGGTCAGACCCATAACATAAAGCATGTAAATATAATGTTAAAAAAATATAACTATTTTTAGAATTCGGACCACTATTTTCGTTTAGACCGGTCCGTAGCAAACAATATCAAAAAATCACTCAAAAATACGTGCATAAAAGTTCTAAAAGCAAAGAGTCTCCTAACAAATACAGTATCAAATCTGTACAATACCTAGAAACCAACTGGGGCAATGTACCATCATTTTTAAGCTCCTCCAAGTTACACCATCTCTCAAACAAACGAAATGAAGAACCCTGTAATATGACAGAACCATCCACTAATTGAGAAAATAAAAAATCAATAACGTATCTGTCACCAAAGCAAACGAAGATAGATTCATACCTAATATCAACTATTCAAAATCCAAGCACCGGTAAGGATTAACCGGTCTACCATAAGCTAAATCATACGGTCGATTAAAAGCTACCAAAATATTGTACCTTCTCAGACAAGTTTTAATCTTCAACAAAATTTAAGAACCCTGTGAAATATGATGCAATCAAAATCTTATCAAGAGACATAAGCAAACATATAATAAAAGATTTGATCCTTACCAATATTTTTTTTGCTTCAGTTGGATTTTTTGCCAGCTAGAATGATAGAAATTTGTAACCCTCTGCTAAAAGCTTCATTGAACAAAATCCTTGTTTGCATATTCTGAAAACCAGGTAACCATGAAAGCAATGCAACTGGAGCCATTACTATCAATCCAAATAAGAGGTCGTAAAGTCTAGCAACAGAGATCACTGTCTCCCAAACAACTGTTGATACCAGAAACGGTTTCAGTACTTGAGCTATGGATATTAATCCCCAGCCTGTCGGAAGAAAAGCCAAGAGACTTATCAACAGATCAACAACTGTGAGTTTAGTGAACTGTAGCATCAGCACGACCACAAGAACAGTGAGGACGATTACTATGAACTGAATGAATCTGTATTTTATATGTTCCTTGACTGAATATTTTCTTTGAGCATAGATTGTTGTGATGTATATCATAGCTATCCCGATGATGCACGCCCATGAAACCAAGTATACACCAATGCTGGTTCGGCTCTCTGCAATGCGAAGGTGGTACACTATACTGTACTGGAAAAAGAAGAACCGAAGATCAAGTATAATCTCAAGAAGTTTTCCCCACACCCCGGTTGTTTTCAGATGCTCTTGTTCTTCGTTCCACCATGTCAACCAATTCTGATCTGCTTTAGTAAACAACCCGCCTCCAGACCACAGCCAGGCAATGAAATCGTCAAAATCATACACTGTTTTGAGCCAGTCAAAACCAGATGGGTTAAACAGAAACGGAGAAATAATCCAAGAAGTTATAAGGAACCAGCTCGAAATAGTCATCAGTATGTAAACAAGCGAACTCTTAGCCAACGGGCTATAAGCCGCATATACCAACAAAATAATTGCGAGCTCAATAGCCTTGATGAAGTGAGTTCGAGCATACAATCTGTAGTTCTCAGAAAATTTCTTATGCTCCACCACGAACCCTCTTCCTGTGGCACGATACTTGGCTCCACCATGGAGTATAGTCCGGCCAAAGTAATGGGTTCGAGTTCCCATGGAAAATGTGTAGAAAAATGATGCAAGCTGCAGCTGCATTGTTATGAAGTCCCAAACTGCTGGAAGAAACCCACGCTCCAGTGAATTTTCAAGAATCATTGGAAGTGCAGTAAAAAGACCTAGCTGGATAATAAATTGCTGATTCAAGATTGCACCAAGAGCTTCATTGCTGCTACTCCTATCCTTTGCTATTTTCTCAACACCACTAAGTGCTAGATAAAGACGACCCCACAAGAATGCATAAACAGTAAATACTATCAACATTGTGTTGAAGTAATAGCCAACCGTTGTGTAGAAGAAAGAGAGCATTCTAAAAAAGTCCAGCCTGTGACCTAACCTGTAAACGTCTCTGCTCAATGCTTGCTCACCATTACCACTCGCTACCTTGGCTTCAAACATAGAGATCTGATTCAAACCCACATCCCTTCCTTTACCTACCTGAATATATTCATGGTGCGTTACATTCCCACCTCTTAAAGTACAATTGAATCCAGCAAATATATCCTCACTGATATTTATAACCCTTGAGGCCTTGCTAATTCCACCACGAGGCACAAACCAAAACCTATCAAACACATCCGGATGACCATAATGCATCCTCACTTTCAGTGGGTTAGCAAGAACACGCTGTCCTAAGGTTACAAAACTTGTTTCCTGAGCAGACATGAACCATGCAAGTGAAGATACCGAACCAGTGAAAACTTTCTCACGGACTCCAAGAATAGTAGGCTTCCTAATACCATATAAACTCTTGAATGATTCCAACAAGTTCCTCATCTTAAGAGCCTCCTCAAAATGGTTATCTTGATTCATATCAATTGTCTGAATGGCATCTCCTCGTGTAAAGATTAGAGCATGGTTTTGGTTTTCTGGTTTTCCCTCACCAAGCTTCAAAGGGCCTGGCAGTCTGATACGATAGATCTCCACCTCTCTTTGAAGTTGTTGGTCAAATTTCACAAGAACCGAGTAGTATTCAACCTCCCTTCCCAACTGGACCTCATCAACATATGCAATGCGAAGGGCCTCATGATTTTTCATCAGGAACAAAATCTCCTCAGCTCTATGGTCCCCTCTTGCTTTATGCTGTCCATAAACTTGGCATGCCACAACATATGTGAATTTCATCATTGCACTCCCATACTCAGTCCCTCTAAGCAAATGTGTTATACCACTAGCCATTCTGCTAATTTCCTGAGAAGGTGTTGGTTGCAGAGTGTTATCCCCACCATCATTTGTATAGTAAGAACGGCGTGGCTCAGGAGCAATCTGAGTTCCCATCCTGATGTCCATTTCAGAAGCAGAATCAAGAAAAGCAAGCTTCTTCAAGGCACTATAATAATACATCATCCCTCGCACTGTTCTGGACAAGGTTTGTCCCCTATATGAAGCCCAGAGGCGAAGATCTCTAACCTTCTTTGACCAAATATCATTCTCATTCTCTGCTCCCTCTCTACGCATCCGCTCCACAAAATTCACCCATTCATCTTCATAAATTCTTTGAAGGTAGAATAGAGTGGAAATTCCATCCTCATTTTCAGCTCGGAGCATTTCTTGTCGATACATCACTTCTTCATCATAGTAAGGAGTCAACACGCTGAAAGCCATCATCTTTTCTACACTGGGAGCCTGGGGCATGTTCATAAAGAGAGAGTTGCTAAAGAAAGCAAGACGCTCTCTGGCCTCCAGATTCTTGGGCACATTATGCATTGGATCTCTAGAAGTAAGAATTGTGTGGACCCGCCGTATCTGCCTATAAAAGACAACATCATCAAGAGGAGGGAGATTAATAGCATTGACAAACAGTAATTCAGTATCTGCAGCCAAACTAACAGGCGCCAAGCCTAGCTGCCTTAACTGCGGAGTGCTTCTCCGGGTTCTTGGAAATTCCCATGCACAGAGTTCATACAGAGCTTGCAGTATATTCACAATCCTAAATACTTTCTTTTCTGGGTCCATCAGACGCTCAAGAAGTGATATTAGCTTTTCATGAATCGGGAGTAGCACTGTCAGCTTATATACATCAGTTATCTTTTTGTTTTCTATATTTTCATCAATCTCCATAAACAACTTATTCAATATAGATTCTTCCTCTGTGCCATTCTTAACAATTCTAAGAATCACATATTTGATGCTATCAAAAGCTTCTATAACAGCACAACGCCTGTACTCACTGCTACAGATTTTCGACCAAAGCCAGCGATCTGGTGCGTCACAGAGCTCGTTTGCCTGACTTAGCGCAAGTAGGAGCTCATTGCAAAGGAGGAAACATGGCCAACGGATAACCCGAATGTTCCAACAATTAGGCGGCAACTCTAGTAGCTCAACCTCCCTGTCAGTGATAAGGTCTTCCTCCCTAAATGTGAGGATTATCTCATTCCAAATCAGGGCAAACCAAGTTGCTTCAACTTGATTGGATTCAATCTTGTTGAAAGGCTGACCAATTCCATACCGCAATTTCAGCCTGTGAATAGCATCACGAACCTTCTTAAGCATTGTTGCTTTAGGGCTCAGAAGATGCTCCTCAGGTTTAAGGTTAAACTGCATAGCACTTGAGAAAAACTGAAATCTAAGTCTCAACTGATCAATGTTACGGATCTCCCCCAAGTGAGAAAACAGACCAATTGTTGCACCTACAAGGGACGAGTAGATTGAGTACCAAATTTGCAAATCCATAAGGTAAACCAAGATAACAGGGAGCCAGAGCATTCCTACTGCTATCCTGTGGGTGCTACCAAAAAACTCGTGCCAATTGTAGGACGCATTCTTAAGGTTCAGTAGAGCCCTGGTGGGAGCAATTAGAGGCCTAATTTGTAAGAAGTAACTGAATATGAATTTAGTGGCTAATACAATAATCCAAAAGATTGTATACTTAATATTGTCCACCAGGCCTTCTCTCATCCCACGACCAACAAAAGTCTTGCTATAGAACCACCATGTCAAAAAGTACACAACTCCAAGATTCAACTCCTCGATCCAGTTCCTTATCCAAGGAACAATAAAGAGTACAAGAGCCAATAACTCAGGCATAACATACACGAAAACTACCTTGAGAAACGTGACAATCCTCTCATTTGCAGCTGGAGACCATACACCATCTGCATTTTTCTGGCTCCAAATCCTAGAGTAAAATACCGAAAACAAAACTACCCATGCCGCAGCCACCACAAACTTCAAAATCAATCTGATGAAAAGCCAGAAAGTTTCTCTGCTTACAAGACTATACTGAGTGCTAGCATCAAGAACAGACTGGAGCAACCTTAAGCCCGCCCAGGAGATGAAAACAGTCAACAATGCAACCTGCAAGTAGAAATACAGATAGTGTCTTTTATATACCAACTCAATACACGCTTAGCAGTATATAGATCAAAACAAAGGAAAAGCTTTTAGACCTCTACATCACGGTCTTGCCAAGGAAATCTCACATCACTGGTAGCCACAATGATAGCTGCCTGCAAGTAGAGAAGCAATAAAATCCATAACCGATCAAAGCTTCTATAAACATTCCAGAATGATCTCTGCTCCACAAAACCAGTCTTCCCCACTCTACTGCTTTTAGGTGTAGTATCAAAGAAATTACTGCGATAGTCAAGAGGCCATTTAAGGCTCTTCAATGCTCGCTTACTCCAGAAATACTCATTAATATCATCGTAATTTCGCCAGCCGGAGTGTGGCTTTGTCCCATTGTTGCTACTCTCAACCTCCGTCTTAATCGTCTTATAAATAGGCATGACCACACTCTTGAGAAAGGCACAATCACCGGAGAAAGAAGGCCAGTAAGGAAGTCCGGTCATATCATCAAACTCTCCATCGAGAACTTTATTAAGTTCCATAGCCATATGATGAAAAATGTAACATATACACTCCGGCATAAACCGGAGATTCGCTGATTCTCCCCAAATCAAAAGATACAAAGCTACATACAGAAGCTCCCGACGGAGATTCAAAACGGCATTAGTTTGATGACGATTTTGGGCTGGACTGGTGACGTTACACCTAACTCCGAGAAACGAACACCAATTAGTATAATTACGAAGCAGCTTCTTCCGAAATCGCCGAAGAACAATAGGATCGAGACCATCAGGATGACGTGGCGGAGGTTGAAGACGCATCTGAGAATTAGCTAAGTGAAGAACGAGATTCTCTCTCTGATTCCTAACGTTATCGATTTGAAAACCGAATAAAAGACCTAACCAGTCCATCAAGTCCATACGAGGTGTGAAATCAACGAAAGGAGGTTTCGGAAGGTCTCCGACTATTCTAAGAGCTGCCGCCGCCGCTCTAACCTCCGGATAACGTAACGACGGATGTTCCGTTAAGAAATCATGAATTGGAATGATATTGTATACCTCTTGCGACGGCGCGGTGGTGGTGGTGGCCACCGATGGTCGCTGCCTTCTCATCGCCACTTAACAGTTTCTTTACTTCGAAGAATCTTTTTCAAAATTGTTTCATCTTTTTTCTTTGTTTCTTTTTTAGTCTTTTAGATTTCAAAGACAGTGACAAAACTGTGATCAGAGGGGAGAGGAGATAATAATGATATTACCCAAAGAAAAATAGAGATAAGGATGTGTGTCTCATCGTACAATAATACATGCTCTTTAAACTATTAATCGTTCGATTGGTTTAAAGATATGATCGGACGGTGGAGAAGAGATAGTCCAAGCGTCTACGAAATGGAGACATGTAGGGTTAAAAGACACGTGCAAGTACTAGCGTGTCAAAAACTGGAGAGAATCTCAGAGAAACAAGACAAAAATGCATTATATCCGTTATTTTGATGTCGCATGGCTTTAAACGGTATCGTTTTCGATGAATTGAGTTATTAATTGGACTAAACGACAACGTTTGACTAGGATTTAAGAATAAACTGAGAAAGGGCATTTATATAACGTTGACTATGTTGACCAATGGGGTTTTAAATTTTAATGACGGGTTTAAAACATGCGCTTCTTGTTAGGTAAATCTTTGGTACAGACTAGTTTTCTTCTATATTAAGGCTATTGAATTAAGTTAAGGCAATTTTTTAGATTTGTGATTATATCCTTTTGGGCTAGTGTTGGTCCATATTAATGAAAGTGATGCCACTTTTGCATCTTGTTTCTTTTAGATAAAATACCTTTACTTTTAGATTATACTTTTTCTTTTTTAGATAGTACTTTTTTTTTTTTTTTTTTTTTTTTTGTCAAGGAGATAGTACTTATAAGTTATAATTAATACCTCTCTGGCGATGCATTATATGGAGGAATTTAATATAACGTGTTTATAGGAATTATGCAAGTTAATTTATGTCAGAGTATATATTTATATAAAGCCATGTCAGAATATTCTAAATTATGGCATCTTACTTTACAATTCAGATCCTAATAGCACTAAAACTTGGATTTGTATTCAGGTCTTTTGTCCGACACATCATTTCTCTTTATTGGTTTACCTAATCACATTTCATTATTTTAATCAATTAGTCTAATAATCTTTTAATAATAGTTCGTACTCTAATAATAAATTGAGAATACATTTCACCACATGATTTCGACATGAATCTCTACTTTTAACAAAAATATTTTATTTATTATGTACTTAGTGTGCATTCTTTTTAAATTAATATCGTAATCAACCAAATTATTTTGTGTACTTGCCATGACAAACAATTTACAAAAAAAAAAAAAAAATTAACAAATAACAATAAATTTATAATGAGTTGTCCAAAAATTAAATTTACAAAAAAAAAAAAAAAATTAACAAATAACAATAAATTTATAATGAGTTGTCCAAAAATTACAATGAAACTGTATATGTACACAACAAGCAACAAAAACCAAAGTAAGGCCACATACAAAAAAACAGACTAAAGTATTGTACTCTCTTAAGCCAATTCATTCACTATCACCTCCCTTCTAATATGGAACTGTTCCAAGATGAAAGAGACACAGATAAAGACTGAAGTCTGATCTGTTCTATTGTCGGATGTGATGAGCTTCCATACCAAAACTCTCGTGAGCTTCCGCGAGATCCCATCTTCTTCAGCATCCATGACTCAACATCTTCAGTACTTTCAGCTTCAAATATCTCAGCTTTATCACCTTCAAATACTTGAACAACTTGTCTCATCGTCGGTCTTTTGGCCGGATCAGGATGTGCACATAGCAATCCGAGGTGCAATACCCTCTCGGCTTCATCAATGGCTTGTGTTACCATCATCCGCGGATCAAGTCCATTTAGAATCTCGCCTTTTTCCATTAGTCCCCAAACCCAATCTATTAATGGTTTCTTACCCTCTTCTATAGGTCTTCTCCCACACATTACTTCAAGAACTAGTACCCCGTAAGCAAAAACATCGGTTTGTGTTGATGCACGCCCGGTCTTAACCACTTCAGGAGCTAAATACCCGGCTGTACCAACCACTCTCGTGGTTCTGGCAGCTTGTTCGTGCCCATGAACCCGAGCTAACCCAAAATCACTAAGCCTTGGTATCATATCTTTGTCGAGCAAAACATTGCTTGCTTTAATATCTCTATGTAAAACCTTAGATTCCCATCCTTCATGCAAATACAATATACCGGAAGCTACGCCTTTTAAAATCCGGATCCTCTCTGTGCAGCTAACATTAGTTTTCTCCTCATCGTGTTCGAAGATCCATCGGTCTAAACTTCCATTCTCCATATAATCATAGACCAACATAAAACTACCAATCTCCTTCTTGCACCATCCTCTTAGAGAAACTAAATTGCGGTGCTTTAACCGCCCAAGACTCGAGATCTCAGCTACAAACTCCCTCATTCCGTCGCTACTCTCCTGCGAAATACGCTTAACAGCAACTTCCACAGCCCCTCCTTGTAACAAACCTTTATATACTTTCCCATTCCCACCAATCCCAATCACATTCTTCTCATCAAATCCCTTAGTCCCGGATTCAATCTCCTCATACGGAATCCGATGAGGCCAATACTCCATTTCCCAATCCTCCATCAAAGCTCTCTTCCTCGCCCTCTCTAATCTCCTCCTCACCACAACAAACAACACCAAACCCACCAAAGCAACGACCAAGAAACAGATCAATGCCAATACAAAAGCAAACCATTTCGATTTAACAATCGAGTCTTTCGGTAGAACAAAAGAAGGCAAACCAGTTGTGATCAAACTATCACTCAAAGAGAAATTCGAGTTACTAAAACTCCAAGCTAAAATCTTATGACTCTGAACTAATCTCCCTGTAGCTGCAGTAAATCCAACAAACATCTCATCTTTCATAACACCAGAAAGATCCAGCGACGTACTAATCAAAGGAGTCTTAGGTCTAATCTTACCAGCGAGCTGTATAGTAACATTAATCATAGAATCTCTATAATCAATCCAAACTTGATAATTTCTTCCATTATTAAGCTTCAATGGCTTAAACACTCCATCATCAGACCAATACCCAGATGTATTAGCATACAATGAATGAAGAGAATTAACATCGATTCCGATATGATTAGCATCGATATCACCAAATTCTTCATTAGCAAAAACATCAAACTCAACTCCAAAGACGTGATTGTTAGGGTTACCATTGTTAGTGAAATTGAAGAGACCCAAGTGTTGAGAAGAGCTAGAACCGTTGATTCCAGTAGTGGGTGCGAAGAGAAAGACGATTCCATGACCAGGAAGAGTGTTTTTGAAAGGAGCCATGGTAAAGATGAAGGAAGTAGAAAAGGGTAGAACAGATGAAGTAAGTGGATCTTTTGTAGGGATGATTTTGCTGTATAGAGCACGACCTGTAGCAAAAGATGTTTGATTGGTTAAAGTTAGGATTTTGGATTCAGTTTTTGCGATCCCGAAGAGGGAGATACGAGATGAAGAGTCATTGAAACCGTTAAAGACGAAATCAATGGCTGAGATTGGGTTTAGAAGGATGAGAGAAAGGGTAAGAAGAAAGAGAAGAGCTTTCATGGCAGAGGAAGAGGAAGGAGAGGAAGACGAAGCTAAGGGTGAAGTTTGTTGTCATATTTGATAAATGGGTTAAGAGACAGTTGTTGAAAGGGAAAGTTGAAAGCTTGAGGCAAAGGTTTGATTTTTTTTCCTTTTAATATTCTCTGTTTACTGTTTTTTTCGTCAAAGGTTGTGACTTTTAGGTATTTGGTACTGTACTTTCGACTTTTTTGTACTTTGATCTCGTCACATTTATACGTATAAATGTTTTAATAATATGGAGGGAAGCGTGTTATAGTAAGGTAATCACCGTGTTAGCATATTTTTAATATAAAATGTAAATATTTAATTGAAATGAAAATTTTATTAAGTTTTATAGAAGACATTACAAAATTTAGTTTGTCTCATACGGAAAAAGTGACAATAAAATATGGGAAAAAAGTTTTGAATTAAAACTCAATGATCAATTCATTGGCTTAATTTGTACGGTGAAACATTCGGTAGTCTATGAAATGAAAGCGATATGATGATTTCTAGGTTGAGAAAGAAGATGATCACGTGAAAAAACAAAAAAAAAAGAATAGAGTAATTGTGATATTTATGGATTTAAGAGCTTGGAGAAATTAATAAGGACAGTTAAAAAACGCTTTCATGAAAAGGTTTTGATTGTTTCAATTCTAGATTTGAGTGTTTTGTTAGTCAAACTTTATGACTTTTGGAATTTGCGTACGGAAGTTTTACTCTTCCTCTAGTTTTAATGTATTAGTATATAATTTAATATGCAGGGAAGACTTTAAAAAATTAATAATAAAAAAAAAAGATCTGATGGTTTCCCACATTTGGGATCCATCAAAATACTATTTCAATAACAATTACTTTTGTCAAATTTAAATACATTTGAAAAACGCAAAAAATGATAAAATATTTCCAAAACTTGGACATGACCTGCAACTTGTAAAGCTACCAAGTTGAAACAAGTGAACTAGTTTAAAGAAAAAATTACATCATATGGTCTTAATCCTCTTCCAATTTTTAAAAATGACCCTCATGTGTGAACAAAAAAAGGAAATCATGTGTGAACAAAAATTTTTTGAAACTAATGGATGTTATTTTTTTGGCAAAAAGCTATTGAGTATAATATGGGAGAGAGAGAGAGAGAAAGCCATAGAGTGTAAAATTCTCTAGTTTAAACTGACGAGTATAATCGCTTTTGCAGCTTGATCGTTATGGTTACTAGCTACATTGTTTTGTGTATAGATCCTAGAAAGAGGATGATATTCTTACAAGACTAGGATAGTTCAATGTAATGAATTAAGGCAACAGTGTTGGCTTGGGTGTCAGAAAATATTTAGTGTGGTCTCTCCTTTACTTGTTAGAATTCAAAACAATTCTTTGGATCACGTTCTTACATCAAATGTAACAAGAACGCAGAAAAAAATATAATTTCCTATACTTTTCAATGTATATAGAGTTGATCTAGACATTCTTATCGATCATATTGGTCGATAAAGTCGCTGCAGGTAACAAAGGATATCCAAATTGCTGTTTCTCTGTTGTTACAGGTGATAGACCGAAACTTGGAGTGCATAATCATAATGTTCCCAAGAAGCCAAATAATCAGATTATTAGTGAGAGTTGACCATACCTTATCTATTAATCATAATGTTCCCAAGAAGCCAAATAATCAGATTATTAGTGAGAGTTGACCATACCTTATCTATCCACAATTATTTTTGTCAACTTTGTTCCTTTGGACCTTTTTAATCTAATAACATGTATATCGATAGTAATGAGTGTATTTTACATATATAGTTATCTGTGTCATATACGAAATTTTTAGTATTGCGACTATTTAGAATAATGTTGATATTGTCAATTTCGTCAAAACTAATTACTCAACCAAATATAATATATTAAACACTAACAAGGAAGTTTTGGAGACGTAGTATACATTGCCTTCATCTTTATTTAAACATATACGGCAAGTGGATCAGTCATAATCAACTTTAATTTGGATTAAAACACTTAATGAGAAACGTTGACTTTTAACTATTTATATAAGTAGATCTTACCTATCTAGTTGACATTTAACCGTAGAGCTAGGCCGTTTGCTTAATTACACAAGTAACATACACATTCCTTAGTTTTCTGTAAATTTTGTATTAAAAGTGGTTTATTCAGTTGACCAAAAAAAAAAAAAAAAAAAGGGGTTTATTCAAAAAAAAAAAAAAAAAAAAAAAAAAAGGGGTTTATTCAAAATACCTTTTTTCGTAAATTATATTGTTCTTTTAATTTTAGGGTATGAGAATTATCAAGTAAAGACTGTAAGTAACCCAGAGGCTGAGAAAGTTCAAAAAGTTTCTTTTCTTTTTTTTGGAAGCTCATATTTGTTGACCCTTTATTTCAGGTGAGACAACCAGGCAATTTCTATTCGTCTATAAGTTTTTATCATAAGAATTAGCATTTTCAGATAACACACAAAGTATTTATTTCGTGATAAGGATTGATTGTGAGTTTGACTAATAGAAAAATCAAAATATGACAACTATTTATGTCTAGATGCGTTGAAATTTATAAGGTCAAAGTTCATTGTCAGATATTAAAAGACGGCCCTTTTCATGACCTAGAACAGGGTAAAGGTTTATTGTTCAGACGACATGAAGTACTAAAACATTGTCTAACGTCTAATTCTATTGGTCGTTAGAGGAATTTCCATTACGAATCATTGATGTTTTATTGGTGCACATAAAATACTTATTTACAATCTTACTTATGTTCTTAATCTTATTTCTTCTAATCTTAATGCTTTCCATAAATGTTTAAATACTAATAAAAATAGCAGATTTCGGACTCTAAATCGGTAGTTAATACAATAAATTACCAGTTTACCACTCAATTTTACCAAAATGTTTCAATTTTGTCACAATTCACAAATTTTAACAACATATTCTCACGATCGTCGTCCTCATTTTCTTCTTATTTTTTTCCACAACTTACATTCTATTATTTTTCAAAAAATTATATATTTTATACTAACAATTTCAAGTTAATTTAAAGTTTAGAATTTTATTGATAATATATTCCTTAATTTATTTATATTTGGTTTGATTGTATGAACCAATTTTTTTTTAAAAAAGCTCCATCTACAGATGATATTGATTTAGATAATTTGTTGTATGGTATTGGCGAAAGGAAACCAATACTAGAACATCATCCTAATTAGAGAGACAAGGTAAAGGTAAGACGAAGCTATTTGATTAAGGGTCTTTGTCAACCTCGTCGTCATGATTTTGAAGAAAGAAAGATGAAAAATGTAATGAGACGATTTTGATGGGTTTGGTGATTGGTTAAAATATAGCGTAAAGAAAGAAAATTCTTATTGTTTGTGTTATATATATTGACCCGTATATGACTGCCAAGAGTTTGAGCTAGGATATCCCAGACTTCTTTGGTGGTAGTGGCTGTAAATACA
Organism: Physaria fendleri; assembly: GCA_036630335.1. NCBI lineage: Eukaryota > Viridiplantae > Streptophyta > Magnoliopsida > Brassicales > Brassicaceae > Physaria > Physaria fendleri. Next base: position 12,331,645 of record CM071720.1, on the reverse strand, counting down.
ACAAATTGCACAAAGAGGGAAATTGAGCCAATTGCAATGTACAATAAATGATCTTGTCGAGAGGATTCAGCGCAGTGACACATCCAGTGGTGATTGTTTTCTCAGGCATAGAAGATGAATCCTCAATAAAATGATTGTAGTTCATGATCCTCAAAATGCGAACCTGTCTCTACACCACATGAAGTAATTCTGTGTGGTCAATTTGGTAAGTTCACTAGAGAAATTTAGAAATCATTTGGGGTACCGGAATCTCAAGGAATCTTTTGTTTTAATCATTTTCATAATCCTAGTGGACTCCACTACTTAGCCAATGGCAGCTCTCTCTATCTCTCCTCACTCCACCAGGGCCAGATCACAGAAGAGAGAGATATGGATTGGACTTTGCTTCAATGGAGATTACTGCCTCTTCTCGCTCTCATCGCCGCTCTTTACTCCGTCTTTTTCTCTTCTCGCACTTCCCCGGTTTCTATTTCTCTACAGCTCGTTCTCTATTATCTAATTCGCCGGCAAAAATAGCAGCTTTATCTCTTTCCTTCACTGATTCTTATCTATAATTTTTTTTTTTGGTTGTCGCAGGAAACGCAGGGGAATAGATGTAGTCTTCTTCCTCATGATCATTACTGGATCTCAAGTAAACGCATCGTTACACCTGATGGTCTCATCTCTGGTTCAGGTACGTTTATTTTCCTTTTCATTGAACTAATCAGAATCCACCTGTTGATATATGTTAATTTTGTTCTGATGATTAAGAACCGTAGCATAATCAATTTGCCACACATGATTAGGGCTTAGGCTTAGGCCACTTACCCTCCAAAAAGGGGAAATTCTTATGCTTTGTTAACATGGAAGATCCGGGGCTAAGCTCTACTGTGTTTTTTTTTTTTTCAAAATTAAGGAACGGTGCTTTTTGTTAGTCAACATGCTCTGATTTTATTTCATTGATCAGTGGAAGTGAACCGAGGTATTATTGTTTCGGTGGTGAAGGAAGTTGATTGGCATAAGAGCCAAAGGAATGGAGTTAAAGTAATGGACTATGGAGAAGCTGTTCTCATGCCTGGTCTCATTGATGTGTATGACATCTTAAACCACCATATTTACACTCTTAGCACTCTAGAATGTTATATTTTATATCCTAGAATCTTGGAACTTGACTTCACTTGTTATTTCTCCTCTAAGGCATGTTCATCTTGATGATCCTGGAAGAAGTGAATGGGAAGGTTTTCTTTCTGGAACAAAGGCTGCTGCTGCTGGTAATCAAATCTGTTTCTTTTACTGAGACTGTTCTAGTTGCAAAACTGTTCTGCTTTGTCTATTCGCTTGTTTGGTTTACTTCAACTTCTTGATATTTTCTTTGTCTGGCAGGGGGAATAACTACATTGGTTGACATGCCCTTAAACAGTTTCCCTTCTACTGTATCTCCAGAAACATTGAAACTCAAGGTAAAGCGATCCACTTGGTAAGATCCACACTTTACAGCTTTTTTTTGTTTGTCTAAAATCGAGCAATTTGTGCATCTTTACAGATTGAAGCTGCTAAAGACAGAATATATGTTGATGTTGGTAAGCAATCTTTGCTATTAAATTTTTGCCACATCTGTTTTGACTCGAAACAAACACGTGTTCCCTGATATTTGTTTCCATTTTTCTCCAGGGTTCTGGGGAGGTCTGGTACCTGACAATGCACTCAACTCAACTGCTCTCGAGTCTCTCTTAGATGCTGGAGTTCTTGGTCTCAAGGTAGGTGTCAATCGTCCTACGAAGCTTTATGAAACTGTGGCTGCCTTTTCAGCTTTTAAGAGTCTTTCTATGTAACATGGCTTCTCATTTTTTTTCCAGTCCTTTATGTGCCCTTCAGGAATCAACGATTTTCCAATGACAAATATCACTCATATAAAGGTTTTGTTTCTTGATTCATATGATCCTCTCTCACGAATCACGATACAATAATTATTCTGAATTTCTGATTGGATATCTTCCCTACACATTGTTTCTTTCTTCAGGAAGGACTATCTGTATTAGCTAAATATAGACGACCATTGCTTGTACATGCAGAGATCGAAATAGACTCAGAGATTGAAGATGGCAGCGACAATGACCCTCGATCTTATCTGACTTATTTGAAAAGCAGGCCTACTCCATGGTGAGACATTGTGCCTTTTCACCATATATAAGTTCCTCGAAATGGTTATTGTACCTGAAACAAATCTGTTTGAAAATTAGGGAGGAGGGAGCAATCCGAAACTTATTATCGATTACTGAAAATACACGGGTTGGTGGTTCTGCAGAAGGAGCACATGTTCATATTGTGCATTTATCTGATGCTAGTACTTCCCTGGATTTAATAAAGGTATTTACGATTTTCAGCCGTTTAAGCAGTACCATTCGAGCTTTCCTCATTGTCAAAATTGTGATATTTTCTTATTCGTTGGTTGGATTAAGGAAGCAAAAGAAAAAGGAGACAGTGTTACTGTTGAAACATGCCCACACTACTTAGCTATCTCAGCCGAAGAGATTCCAGAAGGTGATACCCGTTTCAAATGCTCTCCTCCTATACGTCATGCAGCTAATAGAGAAAAGTTGTGGGCAGCTATGATGGTACATACATATTTTTTGCTATTTTTCTCTCTGTACTTTAAGCGTGATCAATTCCTTGGTTTTGAATTTGGTTTAGGAAGGAGATATTGATATGTTGAGCTCTGATCATTCACCTACAAAGCCTGAACTCAAACGTCTGAGTGATGGTAACTTCTTGAAAGCATGGGGTGGGATATCATCCATACAGGTTTGTCACAGAGTCTTAAAACTATCAATATTTTACAATATCGATATTAGTAAAGATGAAGCATAATATGTAGAAACTATGAGAGGACAAAAGACTTATGAAATCTTATGTTTGGATCCAACTGTAGTTTGTTCTTCCAATAACATGGTCTGCCGGAAAAAAGTATGGAGTTACACTCGAGCAGGTAACTTCTTGGTGGAGCGACAGGCCTTCTAAGCTTGCGGGACTACACTCTAAGGTGCCTCATAATAATAACCACAGCTTCAGTATTCTCTATTTATCAAAGCTTAAAAGTACTCTTAGAAACGAAAGATCAGATGTGTGATATTAACTATAGGGAGCGATCACAGTAGGAAAACACGCAGATCTTGTAGTATGGGAACCTGAATTCGAATTTGATCTAGATGAAGATCATCCAATTCACTTCAAACACCCGGTATGTACATTTTTTACAAGAAAGATACCAATTTTGCGCAGATGGTTAAACCCGAACACCCGAATCTCTAATCTTTTATGCCATCTTTGCTCTTGTGGTGACAAATAGAGTATCTCAGCTTATTTAGGAAGAAGATTATCAGGCAAAGTGATTTCAACATTTGTGAGAGGGAACTTAGTTTTTGAAGAAGGCAAGCATGCTTCTGATGCATGTGGGTCTCTGCAACTCGCAACTCGAAACTAAACAGGGACTTGACCGATCTTATCCACAAACATTGTAACAAATGTAAGTAAGCGATTTTGAAATCAAGAAACAAGGAAGTGGAGTTCGTCTCTTGGCACAAGATTAATTCAGGTTGATGAGTAATGAGTGTGTCTTTCACCAAGCTTGTTGTTGGCTTTAGCTCATGTATGTGGATTCAACAGATGTAATGGTAATATGTATAAGGTAAATAACCAAATTTACAGTTGATCTTTAACAAGGATCCCTTTCAACAGATTTAGATGCGAATCAAAATTGTCATCCTAGGTGGGATTACATTTTTCTTGTGATCAAACCAAAATTTCCTGAAGTCAAACCGGAAATCAATTTAAGACCTTTAAGGTATTGAGATAGTGAATAAACCAAACTAGTATCGAACATAAACCAAAATTATTTGTTTGGCTATTTTGATCCAAACCGAACCTTAGTTTTCTCAAACCAAATTGTACAATAACAAATCTCAATTTTAATTTGGTAGAATATTCTTTAAACCCAAAAACAACCAATAAACCGGAGAACCAAATGAGGTCTTTAAATATTGAAAAAAACAATAATATAAAAACGGACAAGGAAAATTTTGGATTCAGTTAAACCCTAAACCCTTTCTGTAACTTGTGTTGTGTGACGTCTCTCCATACCTCCGCCGCTTCTTCCTCTAAAGACCACCTTGCTTCGAGATTTCCCACATACACTATTTGATATCCTTATTTGTTCCCTACAAACCCTAATTTCTGGTTCGAAAGATGGGAATTTTCGAACCATTTAGAGCAATAGGTTACATAACGAGTACGGTTCCATTCTCCGTCAACCGATTGGGCACCGAGACCTTCGTCACTGTCAGCGTCGGCAAAGCTTTCCAGATTTATAACGTAAAGCCCCCAGCTTTATACTATTCTTTTGTCATTCGAGTCCTTTTGGTTAATTTGGTTCTCTTGTCTGTTTGTTTTGCAGTGTGCTAAGCTCAATTTAGTCATAATCAGTAAGTTGTTCTTCTATCTGAAGCTTTAAAGTTTGTAATGCTAAACTTTAAGCATTTAGGATTGCATTTAGCTTGATTTTCTTATATAATCTAATTTGTGTTATCTTTAAGGTCCGCAACTCCCAAAGAAAATTAGAGCTCTAGCTTCTTACCGCGACTACACATTTGTTGCTTTCGGAAATGAAATTGCTGTCTTTAAGCGTGCTCATCAGGTATGTATATCTATTAAGTCAACCTCAGCATGTCTGTCTTCTGATTATTTCGTAACTTCATTTTGCCGGCAACTATAATAGACTATAGGGGAATTTCTGAATTTTATAAGTATTCTTCAAGATCCTTCTTCCCTCTATTGTCTTGCTCTAGTATATTATTGTGATAGGTTTGGTTCCCTGCTGTTTATATCTATGAGTATTTTCTTTATAGTTGGAATTCTTGTGGATATCTATCAGGTAGCAACTTGGAGCAAACATGATGCTAAAGTTGACCTGCTACTGTTGTTTGGAGAGCATGTGCTAAGTCTTGACGTTGAGGGAAATATGTACATTTGGGCATTCAAAGGAATCGAAGAACATCTAGAGCCGATTGGAGATCTTCAGCTTACTGGAAAGTTTACCCCTAGTTGTATTGTTCACCCAGATACTTACCTGAACAAGGTTTGAGTCCTACTTGATTAAGGATTTCACCTTTTCCTTTTCAGATGTCCTCTGTCAACTCTGAGAATTTCTCTTACTTTGAATCACATTGGTAGGTTCTTGTAGGGAGCCAAGAGGGTCAGCTGCAGCTATGGAACATAAATACTAAGAAGATGCTCTATGAGTTTAAGGGTTGGGGTTCATCTGTCTGCAGTTGTGTTTCTTCACCTGCCTTGGATGTTGTTGCCATTGGTTGTGCTGATGGAAAGATACATGTGCATAACATAAAATTGGATGAAGAGATCGTAACTTTTGAACATTCCTCACGGGGTGCTGTTACTGCTTTGTCTTTCTGTACAGGTGGACTCCCAAGTCCTGTAGTTCGTTTTATAAAATCTTTGAGTGCTTCTTGGTTTATAAATTCTTGTGTATCCTGTCATGTCAGATGGACGTCCCCTTCTTGCATCCGGAGGTTCCTTTGGTGTCATAAGCATATGGAATCTTAACAAAAAAAGGCTTCAGTCAGTCATCAGAGATGCACATGACAGTTCTATAATCTCATTGAACTTTTTAGCAAATGAGCCTGTGCTAATGAGCGCATCAGCAGATAATTCACTCAAAGTAAGCTCAGATGTCTCTTACATGTCGAACTTACTTGTATCCACACTCGGCCACATATAATATTTGTTTTGTGCCCCGTACCTCTAGATGTGGATTTTTGACACAAACGATGGTGATCCTCGTCTGTTGCGTTTCCGTTCTGGGCATAGTGCTCCTCCTTCGTGTATCAGGTAATTAGATTAGGCGTCCACATCTTACTGAAATATCTGATTACTTTCATTTAGCTTTTCCTTCTTTATTTGTGAGACTTTATATTCATTTTTTTTTTTTTTTTTTTTTTTTGCATTATGTGATCCCTATTTTGTTGTTAAAGTAACTAGTATTGGTCATCTTGATGATAATTTATAGTTTATTGTTGAATTTCTGCCTCTTGAGTCTTGTCTATCTTTATAGTGATGAATAATTATTTTCGTCATGGTGGCTATATCAAGGGCATACCAATACACAGTTTTGTAACCATATCTGGTTTCTACTTGTGGCAGGTTCTACTCTAATGGACGGCACATTTTGTCTGCTGGCCAGGATCGTGCCTTCCGCCTGTTCTCTGTTGTCCAGGTAAGAATTAAGAACAATACAGATTTAATAACAACTCTGCATTTGGATTATAGACTTGCCTATTGGTTGTCTGTACTTTGGAGTTATATAGTAGACTTTGACTCCTGACCAAAAAAAAAAGAAACAGAGTAGCCGTTGACTAAATTTCAGGAAATTAGTCTTCTTGGGGCATTCAGTAGCTGAACTGATAATCATAAAAGCTTGTTGAAGTATTGTCATTAAACAATTAAATAGTAATCATTTTTCTTATCTTTTACTGTTGTGTGTGAGAAGTTATAAAATTCGCTAGCATTTTTGTTAGAAGTCACTTGGAAAGATTTAGTTTTTTTCATTGTCTTTCGCACTTGTCATACTTACCTTACAGTTCTTTCGATGTGAATTTCTTCATCAACGTGTTGGTTTGATTTTCTTGAATCTGATTGTTGTTCACTTAATGTTGAGTTAATTGTTTCTTAATTTGTGTTCTGTATTCTTCTTAAAGATCTGATATACATTGACGATAACAGCCTTTACTCTACGATAATTATTTCATAGGACCAACAAAGTAGAGAGCTTTCTCAAAGACACATATCTAAGCGAGCCAAAAAACTTCGACTGAAGGTATAGCCAAGTGATTGCCTTTGATATTTCTTTAAGTAGTACATGGCCTGTTAGCATGCTTTAAGTGGTTCTGAACTAATTTAACAAATGTTATACCTTAGATATTGTTTTTCGATATTTTTCCTTGTTCTTAGTTACATATGTGCTTCAAGATTACACACTTTTTGCTTATGGTTTTTTTTTTAATCCCTATGTAGGAGGAAGAGCTGAAATTGAAGCCTATTCTTTCATTTGATTGTGGTACTTATCTATATAACTTGATCTATCCTGTAATGATGTTGCTTGGATTCTTTCAGTCACATTCTTAATATCATGATATCTGAACAAAATCAGACTTAACCAATAGGTTCTTACAAAAATGTCTTGAGCAGTAATTAGGTCCTAAGTGGTTGGCTTGCAATAGTCAAACACTTATGGGTTGTTCTCCATCAAGAAAGAACCTTTTCTTTAAGTAAAGATTAGATTTGACCTTATGTTGTCCTATGAATTTGCATGTTAATGACGAGAAAATTGTCTCCTACAACTTATAATAATTTCTTGTTATACATACTAATGACTGTTATTATTTTCTTTCCAAAAATCGAAGCTGAAATTAGGGAACGTGATTGGTGCAATGTTGTTACTTGCCATATGGATACCGCAGAAGCATATGTATGGAGACTTCAAAACTTTGTTCTTGGAGAGCACATCCTCAGACCATGCCCTGAGAATCCAACGCCAATTAAGGTTCAAGATTACATTCTGACGTATATTACTCTTCTGAACAAGAAAAGTAGAAGTGCTTTAGCCTTTAGTCCTTATAGGTGGAAGTTGATTACAGTGAAAGTTTAGAAATTGGATTATTGAGCCCCCCTCTTGAATAACCATTTCTTAAAATGAGTTTAGTTACAGTTCCTTCTACCATGTTCCGGGGTTCTTGGTATCTAGGAACCATCTTCTTTTAAATCTATTGGTCATATTCATCTCTCTTGTGGTTGTTGAACTCTTTAATACTTGCTTGTCTGGTAGGCATGTGCAATCAGTGCTTGTGGAAACTTTGCAGTAGTTGGGACAGCAGGTGGATGGATTGAGAGATTCAACCTCCAATCTGGAATCAGCCGGGGTAGTTACTTCGATATGTCAGAGAAAAGAAGGTATGCCCATGATGGAGAAGTTATTGGAGTAGCTTGCGACTCCACAAACTCAGTCATGATAAGTGCAGGATATCGTGGAGACATAAAGGTTTGGAAAGTTAACTTTGTTCTTCCATTTTAAGAACTAATTATCGATTGCTTAGTTGATATGCTTATATTCAACACTGAGTCTAGTCAATGACTGAAAATAGACTGTACTATTTCATTTGTGTAACACAGGTTTGGGATTTCAAAAAGCGGGAATTAAAGACCCAGTGGGATGTTGGATGTTCATTGGTTAAAATTGTCTACCACCGTTACAACGGTACAAATTCTTAATATAACCCTACTTCTTTTTCGGTCTCACATGAGTCTTTTCTGTCTCCTCGAGTAACACTGTATTGTTTCTGACATTGCTATTCCTTATCACTTGGTAGGTCTTCTGGCAACGGTGACTGATGATTTTGTTATCCGTTTATATGATGTTGTGGCACTAAAGATGGTTCGTGAATTTAGAGGTCATACAGATCGTGTGACAGATATGTGCTTTAGTGAGGATGGCAAGTGGCTCCTCTCATCTAGCATGGATGGAAGTCTTAGAATTTGGGATGTCATATTAGCGAAGCAGATTGATGGAGTGCATGTTGATGTGCCAATAACAGCCTTGTCTTTATCACCAAATATGGACGTTTTGGCAACTGCCCACTCTGATCAGAACGGGGTCTACTTATGGTTAGTTCTCAAAGCAATATTCAGTTTTAAAACAATCTCAGTGAATTGTTAGTGAGTTCACTCTCTCCCGTTGTTACTTGTCAGGGTTAACCAATCCTTGTTCTCTGGGCTTCCAAGTGTTGATTCTTATGCTAGTGGGAAAAATGTTGTAAATGTTAAATTGCCTTCAGTCTCTGCGTTGACATCTTCTGAAGCTGATGATGATAGAGATAAACAAGTTTCAGAAAATCCTGAAGCTCAACAAGCTAATATCAGTTTCTCAATTCCCCAAGAGCAGATTCCAGAACTTGTTACTCTGTCTCTATTGCCAAAAAGCCAGTGGCAGAGTTTGATCAACTTGGATATAATAAAGGCCCGCAACAAACCAATTGAGCCTCCAAAGAAACCTGAAAAGGCTCCATTTTTCTTGCCCTCAATTCCCTCGCTTTCTGGAGATATAGTATTCAAATCGAATGACTCGGAAGCTGATGAGGAGAATGAGGAAAAGAATAAAAAAACCCAGAATAGCATGAAGAGCTCCGATGTACTGGAATCTCCATTCTCAAAACTTCTCAATTCCTCATGGAAGTCAAAACACTGTAAGTTTGGTGGTCTTTCCTTAAGTTCTTAAAAGTTAATCAAAGTTTGTTCTTGTTAATGTTCTTTGTACATCTGCAGATTCAGATTTTACAAACTACTTAAAGAGTTTATCCCCATCAGCTCTCGATATAGAGCTAAGGATGCTTGAAATCATAGATGAAGAAGACAATGAAGAAGAGCTTATGAAAAGACCTGAGTTTATATCAATTGGGCAACTTATGGATTACTTCATCAACGAGATCTCTTGCAGAAACGACTTTGAGTTTATTCAGGCGGTTGTGAAGTTATTTCTTAAGGTAAAGGAAACAATGTCTTTACCAAATTGCATACACACCTTGAGGTTTTTTACGAATTACAGACTATTCTCAACAGAACTTGGGGTTTTATGTGTTGAACAGATCCATGGTGAGACTATAAGGAGCCACCAAAGTTTACAAGAGAAGGCAAAGAAGCTTTTAGAAGTGGAGAGTTTGGTGTGGCAGAAAATGGAGAAGCTTTTTCAGAGCACAAGATGCTTAGTTACCTTCATTAGCAATTCACAGTTTTGATTTGAAGAAACTTGTTAACATAGTGCTCTGTGTTTTTCTTAATATGTTGCAATTTTGATTACTGTCTTTATCATTGTTATGTGTTCACAGGACAAAGAAAAAAGAAGAAAAATTCAACCTTACCATGAATTGAATGAAAGTCTATGAAACCGGAAACGGATGTTTTTCAAAGCAATTGAAATAAATAGTAGAAATATTTTAGTGATTTTATACTTAAAATTGCAGAACTGAACTTGGGATTTATGATAGTATTTGAAACATTATATGTATTTTCAAACTTTATGAAAGCCAGGAGGCGCTTACCTTGTGTGTAACTTATGATACACACAGTGCGTACAAAGACAAAGTAACTACTCCCTCCTTCCATAATATTTGATTTTTTCACCTTATTCACACAAATTTAAAAACTAATAATTACTTGTGTTTATATTATTATTATTATATACTTTAAGACCAATAGAAACTAGTTTAAAACTTTGGTTTCAGTGTACCTACAGTTGCCTAAGTCATATTAATTACTTAAAACTCTAGAAAATCAATCTTTATGGAACAAGATAAAAACTTTAGAAAATCAATCTTTGTGGATTGTGGAATAGAGGGAGTATTTTTTTACCATGATAAAGATACAAAACTAAGGGTTGGATACCAAAACAATATTACTCTTTTCTACAACTTCAAGTTTTATCTGTACTATATTATAATATTTTTTTTTCATTTATACATTATAAATAACTATTTATTTATTTAAATAAGAAATAACTGTTCTGTTAGTTCTTTCCTACAAATTGAGTATTGAAAAACATTTTAGTAATATATTATCTAAAATATGTATTTTATTTTACGTATACAATTTTAAATTACACTAATTATAATATTTTATAATTCACTAAAAACCTAAAAAATTCTAAAAAATTTAGCTTCATTCACAAATGTTATTATGGATATACTTTTTTTTTTTTTGTCGTTCTAAGCTAACGCTCTCTCCTTCTTTTTCACTCAAGATTACTTCTTTTCTTTTTGTTGTGGTTTTTTTTTTTTTGCAATTGAATAAGGAAATTGATTGATTAGCATATTCTCAGAGATTTACTTTCCATTATCTGAATATACTGTTTCCATTAATCTTAGCCCTGTAATTTAGTGATTCTTCATTTACATTTTATGTATACTCAATTGCAATGTTCAAAAATTCGTTAGGCGGTATCTAGACGTTCAACAGGGGCCTAGCGCCTAGGCGGATATATCGGGGCCTAGGCGTTAAACATTTTTAATATAAAAATAATAAAATATAAAGCGCCTAGGCGGATATATCGGGGCCTAGGCGTTAAACATTTTTAATATAAAAATAATAAAATATAACTTAAAATATTCTATTATATGACTAAGAAAAATCAAATATTCTAAATTTTGTTTGAAAATAACGCAAGATAAAAATTTTTAAAAAGAAAAAACTAAATTTCTCCAAATACACCCACTTAAACCACCTAATCATTATCTGATTCAAACTCAATATAAAGGACAATATCATGATCTCATCAGACTCAAGATCATTTAGAGCTTGATACACATTAGACTCTCAATCTCTTTCATTTGGTTTTTTAAGCCATTCTTCAGCATTTCTTTCATCCCTATGTCATCTAGAATCACATCAATATTTTTGTCATTGTTCCTTTCTCCCTTGTTGAACAATTTGGCATTGAATTGGACAAAAACTAGACTATTAAGTCAATGAACATCTCTTATTTTTTAAATATAAATTCTTGGTTTAGTTCAAATTATTTGAAAATTTTTAAAAAATCAAACCGGATTAAACCGACGAATTGACCGAGTTGGCCGATTTTACCCGAATTAGACCGCGTAGACCGCCTAGCCGACTTATTAGACCGAATTGACAAAAATCGTGGCAGTTTGTCAAATTTGGGCGCCTAACCGACGCCTAGCCGCCGTCTAGACCGATTTTTTGAACATTGCTCAATTGTATAAATCTAGATTTTGGTTTGTTTGTGAAGTTCGAACGAACACATATCTCTCTGTTTGGTCTTATGGTTTCCTTATTTCAGGTTATGTAAAATGGATAATCATGTTGTCCCTGGCGGCAAGATTTTAGCACGCATCGTGTGCTGTATTCTTGGAATCAGATCTCTCATGGCCTGGAATGCCATGCTTACTATCGCTGATTACTACTATCACGTTTTTCCGGTGAGATTCTACTCAAATCTTTTGCTTTAATCTTCACTGTAATCTTCTTCTTCTTCTGATCTTATTGATGCATGTTTGTCTTTCTTGTTGTCTAACTCCTACAGAAGTACCATCCTTCAAGGGTACTTGGTATCCTCTACCAGCTATTTTCACTAGTGTTTACCATAACACTTGCTTCTCAGGAAGGTAGCATGAACACCCGAGTTCGCATCATCTCCCGGTACAACCTTTCTAGCTTTGGCCTCGTCATTGTAAGCACTCTTTACTTTAATTCTCTAGTAATTTTTTTATGTTGCAAACATGAGTTTTGATGCTTTTATTTCATTCGGTTTTTGATGAAATCTGGATCTTGCTTCTCATGGTAGTGGAAGCATAAAAGAATATGTGGTATTCTGTTAGATCATGCAATGGTTGGAGATTGGTTTTCGTGTCTCCAGAGTTCATCTAGGTTTGTTCATGATGTTAATTTATCGATTTAGCTTTGTGTTGCTAATATCTTTGATTATCCTTTCAGGCGTTTATGGGAGGTTTAGGCATAGCTGGAGATTTAAAATATTATCAAAAAATAAACACTAACTAGTCTGAAACATGGATGAAACAAAATCAAAAAGATAAGAAAGATAAGGAAACATGAAACAAAATCAAAAGATAAGGAAACTATAAGCAAAATAGGAACAAAAGATAGACAAAAAATAAACAAAGTATAAGCAACATAGAAACAAAAAATAAGCAAAATATAAGCAAAAGTTATGTAAAGCATAAGCAAAACAATTGATAACTAGTATTAAGTTAATTAATTGAATTTTTAACCAAAACTTCACCGATGACAAAAAAAAAGTTAAAAAACCAAAACTTCATATCTCTAGTATTCAATTTTTCATATAAAAATATGAATTATATATGGACTAAACATTGAATGTTTTTATCAAAAATATCTATTTGCATAGAAATAATGTATTACACCAATAAATAAATATATTTCCAGTAATTTTAATTATTTAAACCGGATAATTTAAATCTTTTTGGAAATTAACTACTAATTGATGAAATTAGAATTGTTTACTGGAACTTTTAAATCCATATATTCCACTATAGAAACTCCAACAACAACAACAAGAAAAAATCTACTTTTACTGGAACTTTTAAATCCATATATTCCACTATAGAAACTCCAACAACAACAACAAGAAAAAATCGACTTGGGAGGCATTTTATTTTTTTTGTTCATTTTTGTTTTAATTTGAATAGTTTTTATTATATATATATTTTTTTAAATAAATTTCCCCCTCTTTTGTATTAAACAACTCTAAGACTGGAAACAAAATAATTTTTTTCTTTTTAACTCGTGGCCTAGTGGCCAAACACCCCATCAACCATGTGGGGATTTTTAACTCGTGGCCTAGTGGCCAAACACCCCATCAACCATGTGGGGATCATGGATCGATCCTTCGACTTGGAATTTAGTGTCCGAAGGAGCCTACCAATTGGGCTATCACACCTTATTCTAGATTGTACGTACACTACTGCATGGCTCTCTACTTCCATGTTTAAGTAAGCTAGAGGGTTCTCTACGGTTAAGTCTGGGAATTCTAAAATAGAACGTATGGAGTCGCGGAGAACTATTTCACCTTTCGATTTGACCACCTCTGATAATCCCGGGGCTTGAACACAAAGGAAAGAGTGATGTTAGGAAAGCCAGATTCAAAATCACGATAGGCTGTGATGTTAAGAATCTGATTGGGCTGATCCTTGGTTGATCAGGTAGAACTAATCTAAACCTCCTTGACTCATTAGTAGCCAAATCCTCAATTTCAGCAAAGCAAGTATACACTCAACGAGAACCGGGAAAGCCATCTAGGTTTAGATGGTAAGCCAGTGACCACAACCATGTTATCAATATTGCGAAGAATAAGAAAGCCTCAGACGATTATTTGTTCTTTTATTCTTATTCTACTACTTTGGAATTTTAGTACCTCGTTGAGAAACCGTCCTTGCTATAGCTTTAATCATGGCTTAGGCCCATGATCTGGGGATTCTAAATGTTTTTTGTTTTTTTTGCAGGTTTGTGTTTGAGGACCAAATAAATTTCATAAAGGAATCTGTCATGGCTGGTGAATTTTGCAGGTTTGTGTTTGAGGACCAAATAAATTTCATAAAGGAATCTGTCATGGCTGGTGAAGCATGAATATCCGGAGTCATGATCTCTCATTGTTATCTTCTAAAACTTATATATGGATATATATTGATAATATAACACTATAAAAACGGATGCATTGAGAAAATAAATCAATATTATAGATTATCAGATGTAATTACTATTAAATCATATTCCCTCCGTTTGCGGAAACAAAATAAAATTTATAAAAATTATTATATGCAAAAAATAAAAAATAAAAATTATAAAAGATAGGATTAAAAATTAGAATTAATTAAAGAACTAAAACAAAGAGCAACGAACAGTGTTAAAAAAGCTATCAACAAAACAACAAAATCAATTAAAAATTAGAATTAATTAAAGAATTAAAACAACAAAATACTGTAGTAACATTTAATCAGTAGTTTACATAAACTTAATAATACAAACCAAAGTCTGACTCATGAAAAACACATCCTTGAAGACTACTACTACATCATAACCATCAACATCACCATGAAAAATTCTTGAAGACTACTACTACTATAGCTCAAGTTATTAATGGTTACAGACTTCAAATTAAAGAAAATTTATGTTGCAGACTGAAGAGTTCTTTTGTCAACAAAGCAAACTCTATAGACCATAAGAACTTTTTCCAAGTCTAATAAATCACTATACAATGTCTTGAATCTTGCACAAGTGTGTTGACACCATCAATGTTATTGTTGGTTTCGTTTGAACCCTTTGCTCCTCAATAATTACTGATTGTCTGGTATTCATGATTCCATGATTCCAAGATATTCACCCATACCCACAGAAGTATTTTGAACCAAAAGCTGCATCTCTTTCAGACATCCTAAGTTTTCTTGGCCAAAGACGATGGACTCGGTTGTATCCATCACATATTCCGGAATAGCTTGTATTAGGCTGCTCTATGGAATTACCTTGCTTCGAAGCATTGTCTGTCAGGATCATATCCTCAGGCTCTGACCCAGGACTGCCAAACAAACTTCTTCTATGTAGCTCTCACTGTTTTCTCTGCTTACTTATCACTGTTTCCTCTGCTTACTCAAATATATAAAAAGGAATGTCAAAGTCTGCAAGTGGGTGATCTACAATGTCAAGCCTTGTTGAAATCGAGCGACGCACATGCGAACTAGCGAATTCGTAAAAGGTTCAGACTTAAGTTTAGGTCAGAAAAGAGATGGCAAAACACCACAACATTTGTTCTGAAATCTCTGATACTTAAATGTTGTAGTCAATTTAGGACATCTACCCGTACTTGCACAAAGAACCTTGACCATAAACATTGAGACATTTTTAAAGATCTTGTGTACAATTCCGAGTGAGATAACCACTAACAGCAAGGCAAATTTGCATACACAACAAGATAAAAGAGATGGGAGAAAAGAGAAGGAACCAAAATACACCAGACTATTTGAATGTGTGGGTCATAACTAAGGTGTCAGAATCATAGACATTGTGTATCATCTGCCTTTTTACCATATATATCTAACCAACAAGCCAAACTGAGTCTGCCGTTCCCGTTTGGAAAAAGTGCAAGATCAGAATTAGTCTTGGTGCATATCATCGAAAGGTGCAACAGCAAACCTCACATTTTCTGGCCGTGCAACCACGACTGGTTCATCTGCAAATAAGGCTTTGAGGAATGATGGAGTCTTTAAAGGATGGCGATTAGTCATTCGCGGATAAACCTCAGCCAGAAAGTAGTATGCATGACCTGCTACCATACCCTGTAATGTTTTTGATAGGCTCAAAGATTATGTGGAGGATAAAGATCAATATAGATTAGAATATAAACTTTGGGATAATTGAATGTATATACCAGAAGATCCACCCAAGGACTAGCACCAACAAGGATAGAGAACCCAAGAAGTACCTGCATAGCCGAATTTGGCAGAAGATATTTACTTGTTTATGGTTATATACTAGGGGATGCTCAGGAACTGAAAGAGGGATGTCAAACTCACCCATGGTAGGTAAGCTGCTGTGAAGTTGAACAAACCAAGGAAACTCATGTGAATATAAGGATTTTGTTTGCTCCATACATAGACCTGTACGAAAGAGGAAACTTTTAGCTGATTTTGAGACGACATAGATATGTGGGTAACAAGATGAGATAGAAATTGCCAACCATCATAAAAGTTAGTGAGTTGCTGAGGAAGATGATTTTAGCAAATGATGCAGAAACATATGGTAGCATCCCGCCGATAAGAACAATACCAGTTAAAACAGATGCTCCAAACAGCAGCATGTAAAGGAAATCAGCAGTCTTTCCCCTGAATGAGTTTTCTTCGAGGAGTTTACAGTATCGTGAGAGAAAGAACATATGGAACATGAAGTCCAAATCTGCAAAAAAATAATAATAATAATAAAAAACAAAAGATGAGGAGATTTTAGATAATTTGCAAAAAGCAAACTACAGAACCAATCAGTGAAAACAATGCAGCAGCTAATATGACAACAACAAAAAAAGAGTCAAGCGGGTCATACAGATAATGTAACTCAACCAACTAAATTACAGGCTCTAAAACTTCTTAATGTTTCCAATGATATACAACTGGAAAAGAGAGTATTCAGAAGACAAAGAATAACTATTCAGCAGCCATGTGAGTTTTTCTACAGCATGTTTATGAGTCAAGTCAAGAAGCTAGTATTTCTGGTTTTGTCTAATCCCATATGTAATCAAAGCCATAAGCAATTAAGCCCTTCAAATCAGTTCTGAAGCCATACCATAAAAACACAATACACAGAGCTTTTTCACAATCACCAAAATCCACAAAATAGTCTTCAAAAACACAAATCTTGTATCCAATTTCCTGAGAGTAAGGGAAAATTACCCATCTTCCGGAAATATAAGAAATTTGTAACGAGACGCCAATATTGGTATTGCTTCACAACGAGTGTGGGATTCAGGTAGAGGTTATATGGAGATATAATCTGCAACAACAACAAAAAGAACAATTAGAACAATGAACCCAAACAATTCTTATGAACCCTAATTCCGAGCAGCATAATCAGCCTAACACAAATGAAAATTCAATTTGACCAAAGATACAAAATAACCCAGAAAAACTTCAAAATTGACCCAAAAAGGGAGAGAGAACCCTAAAAAGATTCGAACATACTTCGAGAGAACATCCGACAGTGGTGATAACAGCCGCCGTAAGATACGAGCGGGTAATGATCGGCATCTGTTTGTACCAATCTTCTACAGCCTGAGCCATATTTTCTCCTCTTCCGTAAAAATCGCAATCGATCAGATTAATCAAACACAGCAAAATCACAACACCCTAGAAATGAACTAATCGATGGAAAGCTTGCAATAAATGTTTTTAGATTTCAAATTTTCACATATACAGAAAAGCACGAATGAAATCGGAACTGAGAAATTTGTGAATCAATATTTTCAATTTGCGGCATTTGTTTAATTTTCTGACGAATGAGGAAAGCCGTTGATAATACTGACCAATAAAAAAAGGCCACGTCACCACATGTATACATTGATGTTAATCCTTTGATATGAAGATTCTTCAAATAATTTGGACTAAAGTTGAAACCTTTGTGGTAACAAATAATA
>CM071720.1:12124931-12140687 GCA_036630335.1 Physaria fendleri | reverse complement strand
TTCCAGAACTGTACATAAATATAAGAGTTTTGGTTTCAATACAAATATTATGTTGTTGTTGTTGTGTGTTATTGGATACCATACCTGCTAACATCTTCTGCATTCTTCGCACCAATTTTACCTTTTGGAGCAGATGATAACTACAGAATGATCAAAAACCAGATTCCAGAACTGTACATAAATATAAGAGTTTTGGTTTCAATACAAATATTATGTTGTTGTTGTTGTGTCATCTCTCTTTTACTCTACCTAAGAGCTTCTGCAATTACCAAAAATCTATACTTTCAGATTCATTGTCTGATGGAGGGAACAACAATGGCGGCACAGAGGAGAAAGATGCATTGTCTGATGGAGGGAACAACAATGGTGAAAAAAAGGTAAAAGAAGCATGTTCAAATGATTTGAAAAATGGAGGCTGTGGTGAAGAAATCAAGAATGATGGTGAATTTGAAACCAGAGGAGTGGTCTGATTTTGTAGCTAAGGAAGAAGATGAGTGGTCTGATGAGTGGAAGTAAACTAGTAACAAAGTAATGTTAATAAGTGAGTACTGTTGGTGGATAGACAAAGTCACAAAGGCAGGCTTATTTAATAAATGCATCATTCTTATTATTAATAGAACTAAAAAAAAAATACAGGTACATCAAATATAACCAAACTTTAAAACATAATTCTATAAGATGAATTATGATATGTAACATCTAATTAGAAGAATTTAGTAATCTCCAAGGCTAAAGCAAATAGAAGAAGAGAAAGCTTGAGATAGTGTGAAGATGAAGGCAACGAAGCTGAAGCAGGTGGACTTAACCCACTCGGGTCTCCTCCTTTGTTGGATCCGGGTAAATCCTTGTCTGCTTAGTAACATGTTATGTGAGAAAATGCTTAGTAAAAAAAGAACATTTGATCTAAAGAGTTTATTTGATTTACCACTAGGGTTTAGAGAACTTGTGGGAGAAGTGGTCGGAACAAAAGAACCAGTGCCTGCAAATTACATTATTAATGAATTAACCATGAGCTTTTGTTATATAGACTAACAAATAAATGTTTAGGACTTATAATTAAAAAAACTCTAAAACATTAAACTATTTTTTACCTTGAGGATCAGAAGTTTGTGAATCTGTAGGAGATATGGTCGGACTAAAAGATGCAGGACCTATAAGTCATGAATAATAATCAGCTTTTGTTATCCAAAATAAAATTTATAAAAATCACAAAATAACTAATTAAAATTATCCAAAAATAAATGTACCTGGAGCAGGAAGAGGTGCTGCTGAAGCTGCAAATATATCACAAATATTGATTAATCAGACACTAAAAATCAACTATAAAACGGGAAAATGATCTTCTTAACTATGATCATATCGTATTCTTTACCCACAAATTATTGATCATATCGTATTCTTTATCCACAAATTATTGGTCTTTGTATAATTCTCCATGAAACGGTATTTGCAAACTTATTTACTCATGATTTAGTTCAAAACTTATTTCCCCGAGATTCTGGTCATGTACTTTAACCGATTACAAAATCAATAGAACGATTTAAGACGTTGATTAACTAGCATATGATCTAATAAAATAATATTATGACCGTTATAGCTACAGTTGAGTTTATGTGTTAAATAAGCTTAAAAATAAATGAGTTTCGAAATATCATTTTATGGATAAATAAATCTACAATTATACAAAAACCAATAGTTTATAATACTATATGGCCATGGTATAGGGGGAAATAAATCGTTTCGTATTAAATTAAATAAAATATTTAAAAGAGAAATAGTAATAACATACCTTTGCATTGAACAGGGACACCAGGCATGCCACAAGCACGAGGAAGAGAAATAGCTAAAGTTCGATTAATAGGAAGATTAATGGGTACACCTGCTGTTACAATCAGACACAAACAGTCCAAACCAGTTCCTGTTAAGTACACCTGCTGTTACAATCAGACACAAACAGTCCAAACCAGTTCCTGTTAATGATTTAAGAGCACCACAACAAGCTGATGTCGGAGAACTACCACCACTTCCTGTTAGAAAACTCATGCATCCTGTAATACTAGAAAGCATTGTTGGTGAACATGGTGTGTTAATTTGACCATAAATCAATATTGGAGAATTTAAAAATAAAAAGAAGATTAAGAAAATATTTAACTTCATTTTTTTTTGTGTTTTTTTGTTTGAAATGAAAATAAAAAGAAGATTAAGAAAATATTTAACTTCATTTTTTTTTGTGTTTTTTTGTTTGAAATGAAATGGTTATGGTGTTATGTAATATATATAGTGGAGAGAAAAGGGTTATAATGTAATTTTTCAGTAAATTGATTTTGACTTTTGATGATCAACTACCTTAACTAACTTATACCTAAGTGAACTAGTTTGAAAATTTGATTCTTTGTATTTATTTTGGTTTAGGTTTGCCACATACATACAGGTAGATAATTATCATAATATATTAAAATTTTAAATTGCTATTTTAATTTTGTTGAACTAAGTATTTAAGTTGGTAGGTTTTTCTAAAGAACTATACAAAATATTCATAAAGTTAGGCTACTTACTTAGATTTTTTTTTTTAATTTAAAATTATCATTAAACATAATTTTCAAAACCAATAAATTGAATTTATAGGTGTTAAAAATTGTTAATGTTATTGTTTAGAAATAAATGTAATTATTTTTAAATAATTACAAATTTTGTGTGAAAAAATTACAATACAGAAAACTTTGTAATTATTATATTTTAAATTGAACTTACAAAATCGAATATTGTAGAATTGTGTAAGAAAATTACTTGGTTTTGTCTTAACGAAGTGTTTTGAACTAAGTCGTAAGAACGTTTTACAATTGATTACAAAGACAAAATGTAATAACCAATGTACAATTGTGAGATTATAGCTAAAGCTTTATTGAATCTTTAATCCTCAATGCTTAGATGAAAATACTCTTCAAGAACTCCTCTAGATGTTCTACCAAATCCTTTAGCTACTTCTTTCATTTCTTGAAACTTCTTGACTTCTTTTCTAATCTGATCCGATCTTTTCGATACATTCATCATCAAGCTATTCACATCTGTACCTGTTACTGGCCTCGATAGCTCTGACTTCTCCTTCTCGAGTTGTTTATACAGTTCACTGAGACATTCTTTCTGCGCATTAAGTCTGGTTTCTGCAATTTCGTACTCGAGATCCTGAGAAATTCTTAGCGATTTTAGAGCATCGATGATTTCTTCGTCGAGTTTGTGCATCTCAGCCTCGTGATTGAATGGTATGGGTTTTTAGAGCATCGATGATTTCTTCGTCGAGTTTGTGCATCTCAGCCTCGTGATTGAATGGTATGGGTGGAATTGGAGTCACGTCTTGTAAGCTTTGCGAGGTATCATTGTCGGAAAAATCTACAACCAGAATAAAGCTTCAATACATAATCACTAAATGGATTGTGATTAGGGACATTTACCTGAAGATATCATTGCTGTATCATCATTCGAGAAGTCTTCCAAACTCGTGCCACCTCTAATCTGCAAAGATGAAGCTTTGGTTTGAGCAAAATCCAGTAACTGTTACATTGTTTTGCAACGTATATTGTACCTTGATGATTGTTGATTCAATACAATTTAATAGTTCCTTAACATTTTCTCTTTGTGAGCCTCGCAGGATACATATACCGAGATTCAGGATCTTCTCCACGTCGCCTTGATGGTCTACTCTTTGACATATTTCTAGAAACTTGTTGACATGTGGGACCAAGTCCTTTCTAGCGTCACATCGCCTGCAGTAGTATTCAGCATCCAACTTGATTCTGCCTCCAATGGTTCCAGCCATGTAAGCTCGAAGAGCACAGTTCACATGAGCAACATGTCCACAGATACGACCCTCAGAAACCACAGCTTCACATTTGATATAGCTATAACCTTCATGCTCCAAACTTATTAATTTGCAGCAAAGAATGCAACAGCAATCACTGCAGAAATTACGTTCACTGCAGCAAAGGTCACAAGGCATAGTGGATAAAGTTTCGGCATCACTCTGTGGCATCAGGCTCCCACATTTGTCATTACCAGCCTTACAAACCGCAGAATCAGATCCATCACCATGCATTGTATCTTCAGCTGAGTTATATACTGTATCAGATCCATCACCATGCATTGTATCTTCAGCTGAGATCTTCAGCTGAGTTATATACTGTATCAGATTCATCACCATCCATTGTATCTTCATCTGAGTTATATTCTGGACATTGGACCTGCTTCTCAGGCATAGCACCTAACAAACAGAGAAAAAACCACCATGCCAAGAAACCAGCTACTTGTTCAGACTTAAGAACGATGAAACGTAATTCATATAGCTACGAACTAACAGAAACATGCACTGAGAAATAACTGGAGTTCTGACAACTCAATAGGCAAAATGAAAAACATATCAAGTCTCTTGGAATCGTTAACATTTTGAATATAGCATATAAGACAGGTCTACAGTTTATTGAACCTGACCATTTTCACAGGGTATACGCCAGATGAAAGAAGCAAAGAAGTTTCGAACATCTGCTTCAGGGAAGGTTACACGAATGTATCGTTCGAGTGAAAGCCTACTCCTAAACACCTTGTGTTTTCGCAGTATTAGCATATCTAACCCTGGAAGATACTTAGGAGGATATAAGTATCTATCCACAAAGTGGCCATTACCGTTTACTCTTGGTCCTACCTTCCAATACCAAGTATCTCCAGGATTAGGCCAATTTTCAGCAGGATTAGGCCAATTTTCAGGTGCATAAGGTAATCCTACACCAGATTCGAATGGCTTTACAGGTCTCAACAGAAGACGAGGTGGTTCACCACTGTTACTTTGATCAATGTCCATGGAGCCCATGGATGTAAAATCTGCATTCAATCACCAAAACCAATGAAAGCTTGAACAAGAACAGTATGAAACACTAACAGATTTTTGATATACAAGTGTTTTCATGTTTCAGAACAAAATCTGGAAATCCCAAAAACAGTATTACTCCAGATACTTCTATACGGACTAATTTCGGAAGATCTCAAACGATGATTAATTCTTTCTGGGGCATGAAACCTCGAGTTTGATACGACAATGGCGTCACACTCGAAGGAGCGGCCTTGGGAAGCATAAGAACTCGGACCTCGGAAGAAGCGAGTTTATAGGGCTTTGAGCGAAGAAGAAGAAGAAGTTGATCAATGTATCGAAATTCACATCCTACTTATTGGGCCTCATTGGACCTTTCTTTAAGAATAATGGGCTTAGATGGGCCTGACTGGGCCGAATAAGAATAGGCTATAGGCTTATTGTAATCGTTAGAACTTCATTTCAACTTTCCAAAGTGGTTTTTCGCATCTTTCTTGACACATTCGCTTTGTTCTCAGACAAGAAGAAACACAATCATATAGTTTCTATCAAAAAACCAAAAAAAAGTTAGAAAAGAAAATTGAATTTGCTAGACTACTTAGATTTCTTTGAGCTACGTGACGACTTGTTAGTTAAGGCATCTAGTTCTTCTTCTTGTTGCTTCTTTAGGTAACTCTGTGCAGTTGCAGTCACAATCTGGCCGAAGAAATTCAAAAGCATCTTGTTGCTTCTTTAGGTAACTCTGTGCAGTTGCAGTCACAATCTGGCCGAAGAAATTCAAAAGCATCAGCCACACGACTCCATTCCACACCGATGCAAATGAAAGATCCCATTTCTTAACCTGAACCAAACAAAACAATCATCCAAAAAGCCATATAAAACAATGCTAAATGGTAATGGCTTAAGTAAAGAGGTGTTTACATTGATGTCTGATGTTACTGGAGGTGAAGTAACTAAGTACTTCTCTTTCATTAATTGGAGTTTTGCTGTGAGTTTAGGCAATGCAGAAGCTAAACTGGGCACAAAGCTCAGAATGTATATCAGCTCGTTCTCGACCCAGTCAAGAAGCTGGTTATTACAGACGCATATGATGAAAACCGTCTGCAAAAGAAAAAAATGGTGATTTTGAGTGAGATGAGCTGGAAAGGAAGTGAACAAATGTGGATATGGAAATGGTTACAAACCTGTATATGTGTCTTAATGATTGCCTTTCCGATTAACGTTGCAAGGAAGAACTCCCAAAATGGTTTCTCGAATTGTCCACACATGATTCCCGCAAGGTCGAACAATGGGTTAGGAACCTGAATGTATGGCAGATTGTAATAAGCACATCTTAAGTTTTCTGCAAGAAGAATTGAATTGTTCACAAGACTGATGTAAATCGTACCGAGGCAAGAATCAGAATTGTGAAGAAGTTGAGGTATTGTGAATGTAACAATAACCAGCCTTTGATCTGATTTACACGTTTAGTAATGAATCCGTTATCGTCACTAGAACATGTCTAACCCCCAGAGGATAGCTTCTATCTGAACATGAGGCAATATGCTGCTGAGCGGAACTCCTGAAGAAAAAACGGGGGAGCCAAACTCATGGCAAGGTTTATCAAGCCAAGAAGGACTTCTCTTCAACTGAATTGTGTCATATACAGCACTTTTTAAATCAACTCGACCACACTGCATTGCTTTTATGGTGAACAATGCAATATGAGGACCCAAATAAAGAACAAATGTATGTAAACCAGATCCTGGAATCATCAATAAAACAGAAACGAGAAGTATGTTAGGAATCATCCAAAACATTTTGGGATTTGATTAAAAAACATCACTCTATCAGTGCTTCTTTCTCGACAGAAGATGGCACAAACTATCAAACAGGATAAACCGGAAATAAGAAACTGATCCACAATGTCTTTGGGAGAGTAAAACATATTCTTACCAAGACCAATGGATGATGCAACACCTAACAAAATCCACCATAATCCAAACCTACCGTACTCAGAGAGTTCTTCAAGGTGCTGCATGAGAATATGTTTGGGAGATTAAAACATAAGAAAATTCGCTTATCATAAAGCAAAGAAACATCACACAAGCCATATTTCCATTCTCATCACTTCCTTATCATTTATCCCTAGCTAAAGCTACACAGAGAGTCTCAATCTGTTTACCTTGAAGTGTGGACCATCTAGTTTCACAAGAAGAGCTCCAAATGCCACAAAAATGCTATTAAAAAGTATAATCCAGCTAACATTTGCAAGAAGATACGAGATAGATCTTTTAACATATAGAAAAACAGCAACTAGAAAGAATCTCAATGTTCTGAATGGCTGTGAGGTCAATGTCAGGTTCTCTAGATCCTGCTGATGTTTTTCACGCAAACCTACAAAACACCATAGAAGAGCTATTTCACTCTATCAGTGCTTCTTTCTCGACAGAAGATGGCACAAACTATCAAACAGGATAAACCGGAAATAAGAAACTGATCCACAATGTCTTTGGGAGAGTAAAACATATTCTTACCAAGACCAATGGATGATGCAACACCTAACAAAATCCACCATAATCCAAACCTACCGTACTCAGAGAGTTCTTCAAGGTGCTGCATGAGAATATGTTTGGGAGATTAAAACATAAGAAAATTCGCTTATCATAAAGCAAAGAAACATCACACAAGCCATATTTCCATTCTCATCACTTCCTTATCATTTATCCCTAGCTAAAGCTACACAGAGAGTCTCAATCTGTTTACCTTGAAGTGTGGACCATCTAGTTTCACAAGAAGAGCTCCAAATGCCACAAAAATGCTATTAAAAAGTATAATCCAGCTAACATTTGCAAGAAGATACGAGATAGATCTTTTAACATATAGAAAAACAGCAACTAGAAAGAATCTCAATGTTCTGAATGGCTGTGAGGTCAATGTCAGGTTCTCTAGATCCTGCTGATGTTTTTCACGCAAACCTACAAAACACCATAGAAGAGCTATTAGTCACCAAGTAACAAAGTTATCATTTTTGTTAGGACTAACACTCAGATTCTAACAAATTTTCAAAATACGAATTAACTCATGAATCAATTAAAAGACCGTAACACTCAGATTCTAACAAATTTTCAAAATACGAATTAACTCATGAATCAATTAAAAGACCGAAAAGATTGGTGAGGATAATGAGCATTGGGTATGAAGATTATGGATGAATTGTGAATGGATCCATCAATCTCGATCTCACAAGTCTCCTTCTCCTATGTTTAAGGTACGTAACCAAAAATAAAGTTCCCGTTTTTGTCTCCTATGTTTAAGGTACGTAACCAAAAATAAAGTTCCCGTTTTTGATTCTTTCTTCTTTGTTGGTTTCCCGAGCGAAATCTGGGACTTGTTACCGGTTATTTTGTAAACCGGTTTCCGAATCAATTACGTGTAGTTTATTACATAAGAAATTATTTAATTAATTTTTAAAGTCTATAAATATTATATTTGAGAATTTTTTACTGTGAAATTTCAATTTTTTTAACTTTAATTATAATGTCATTTTCGTTCAAAAATAAACAAATTATAATGTCGTTTAACCATTTTTCCTAACAAATTCTTTAATCATTTTTAACTAATAAAATTCATTGGTTTTATAAATGTATTAATATAAATCCCATATGACTCGGATCTTGTCACACTAGTACACATGTTAAGTGCAGCAACATTTACGTTACTAAACGTTGTTTGTTTACTCTCTTTTCGATTTTTTTATAACTAAAAGCTAAAAAATTAATGCCTTAAAGCATAGTAATTATTGAGAATAATTTGACATTGGTCGAATTAAGATATAAATATTAGCGATTTTTGGAACTGTTTTTTAAAATTGTACATGAAGAAAGATAAGTGTGTTCTTGTGCTTTACAGATATTTACGATTTTACTTGTCCGTATTGTTCACACAAACGATCAAAACATACCGTTACATTCAGGTAAAACCGTAAAATCTGTAAACACAAGAACATGTTTGTGTTTCTTTGCAGACAGTTACAACCGTAAAATCTGTAAACACAAGAACATGTTTGTGTTTCTTTGCAGACAGTTACACGTGGTAATAGAATCCTCAATGACATTAATGTCACGAAATTTCGAAATGGCAATGATCAGTTTGTAGCACCGTCTATAAAATTCTCTAAATATTAGACTAATAAAAATTACAAAGTGGAGAAAGAACTAACGTATAATAGTCAATAAAGACTCACACACTTAAATTACTTTTTCTAAATACAAATAACTTAAAGAAAGCTCTTTCTTTATTCACACCTTAATCACAACTACTTATTAAATAGTTCCTTACACTAAAATCACTTTTTTAACATGACTCCATTACTCTCCACCGTCTAATCAACCCTCCTCCACCGTGCCACCACCGTGAAAATGTGTCTTCTCTTTCGACGCGACTCGAAAACATGTTCTTCATCTTCATCTTCATCTATCGCGACGCGTATGATAAATTTCATACTAATCTTCATATTCATTTTCTTAGTATACCTCCTAATCTTGGCCTCAAAGCTTCAATCTAAAGACTATATTCATTCCTTTGTCTCATCTTTTGATCAAGATCAGAGCTTAACAAAGATAGATCATATAGTCTTTGGGATAGGCTCAAGCACGAACTCATGGCCTAAGAGTAAAGAATATGTTAAGCTTTGGTGGGATGCTAAGAAAATGAGAGGATGTGTTTTTGTTGAGAGTGCCTTGTCGGAAAATCATACAGATTCTTATCTTCTTCCTCCGGTTTGTGTTTCTCAAGATACTTCCAGATTCAGGTAATTAATTTCAACTTTGATTTCATCGTCAATTAATAATATTTTAAGTGTAATTATGTCAGTTTATGGCTATATTGTAAGGTTTATTGATAAATTTTCAAATTGTTTGAATTTCTAAAAAATATTAGTTGTTCCAAGATATTTAATTGTTTTGATATTATTTGATACTCCCTCTGATCACGAATAAGTGTCGTTTTAACCGTTTTCACTCACGCATATTAAGAAATAGTCATATTTTATTTATTTTTATCTATTATGAAGAAACTCTTAGCATTCTATTCATATAAAATCACTAATATTTATTGTTTTACACTTTAATTTTCTAGTATTATGTACCGACAACACAAAAAACTGAAATAATTACATTAAAATTCGTGAAACGACACTTAATTTTGATATAAGTGTCGTTTTAACCGTTTTCACGCATATTAAGAAATAATCATATTTTATTTATTTTTATCTATTATTCAGAAACTCTTAGCATTCTATCCATATAAAGTCAGTAATATTTATTGTTTTAGATTTTAATTTTCTAGTATTACGTACTGACAACACAAAAAAGTGAAATAATTACATTAAAATTCGTGAAACGACACTTAATTTTGATAAAGATTCGTGAAACGACACTTAATTTTGATAAAGTAAAACACTCTAAAACGATATTTAATAGTGATCGGAGGGAGTATCGTTTAACAACTCTTTATGAATGATAAACCAATAACATGAAAATTTAATAAAATGTTGAAAATTCATTACCAATAACACTAAGCGTTTAAACACTTATAACACTTTAAAATTCATTAAACTAATAACACCGCTTATTAGAATACTAAAATTCTAGTGGTAAATCTAGTAACATTCCCATAAACAAAAGGTAAATTCTAAACCAGTATGAAGATAAATACTATAATAAGATATGTGATCAATATATAACTTGATCACTCTACCTTTGGTAGTATATCCTCCGGGAGAATGCAATATAACACATCTGAGTTTGTCATGTGGACCATTTCAGCTGAGACGTACAGATTAATACTCAACGATATTGCTCCAAATTCAAAAAGTATTAATATCCCTAGTCAAAGCAGAGTGCTTTCACATACACACGAAGATAGATCAAAATTGACAATATATAATCTTTGAGATTTCGGATATCTGGGTTTTAAACGGCAACCTGGATTTATATTTGACAGCTGTGTGTAACCAGCCGTTTGAAGAGAATAAAAAGAAAAAACACATGATATGGCCTATATAGGGATCGAACCTGTGACCTTCGCCTTATTAGCACGACGTTCTAACCAACTGAGCTAATAGGCCATCTTGTTTATTTAATTCCACAGAAATTAAGAATTGGGCATAAATAAAGAGGTAAAAGTTCTTTGTTTTTTTTGTCAAGAGGTAAAAGTTCTTTGTTTTTTTGTCAAGAGGTAAAAGTTCTTATATTCACCTTAGCAAGGACGATTTGATTTACTGAGAATATATTCTTTTAGGGGTTTTTTTGTATGCGGTGAAAAAAAAACAATTATGTAAGTTTTTAGAATCAATTCGAATTACTTATCAATAAACCTAGATATTTTGATGTTTCGCGAATGAGTGTTGAGTTAATTATTCAAAGTTAGATTAATGGATTTAGAAGTGGATGACTACATTATGAAGATAGTGGGTCTTTAACAAAGTTCATGTATTAAGTGTTTAGTCTCTTCATATTCTAGTTGTCTTAGTATAAATAGGAGATGTTGTTATCCTATTGAAGTATCATTTGAGTGAGGGTCAAGGATTCCTTGTAGAGTCAAGGTAAAACCGATTGATTGAATAAATTATCAGTTTAAAGAGAGTCCTCTATTTGTATGGTTCAATTCGCTTCCGTACACTTGTTCCAACAACTATCATCTGTTGCAACAACTGAGGTTTCAGTGTAAACCAACATTGTGGTATCAGAGCAAAGGTCTCTTTCCCTTTGATTCTTCGGAAGTATTGTCATGGTAGGCAATGGTGCTAATCAACAAGCTCTGGTTCCGATATTTAGGGGTGAGAAGTGTCACCTTTGGAGTCTTAAGATGAAGTCTTTGTAAAAATCTCAGGAGAGTTGGGATTTGGTGGAGAATGGATTTGAAGATGCAAATCCAGCGGAACCTGATCAGATATTAAGGGAGAATCTTAAGAAAGATGCAAAGGCGCTGTTTTTGATTCACTCGACGTTGGAAGAGTCGCACAAGTTTATGATGAAGCTTGGTGATGAATGAGATGTTCATGGTAGTACCTCAGATAGAGTGTGGATAACTCTACATGTAAATTTTTGGTTTAGAAGTAATCCAAACCTTACCCTAGCAGTGGTTGAAAAGGTAAAATACTTCTTATGTTCTGTTGGAACAGGAAATGTCTATGGTGACAGACGTAAATTTTGGTTTAGAAGTAATCCAAACCTTACCCTGGCTACGGTTGAAAAGGTCAAATACTTCGTTTGAGTTTGTTCTGTGGGAACAAAGAATGTCTGTGATAGACGTGAATCATTAGAAAAAGAGTAGAAGAATTCATTTTGCTGACCTCGCAAAAGGATTGAAACAATAATCAAATTGACTACTTTGATAGACAGGAGTGAGTCTCACATCATCACTCCAAAATACCCAAATTTACCGAAACGATGATCCCCATAATTGAAAAGGAAGGACCAATCCGGACAGATTTTATTAGCTATATCCAAAGCTTTATTTTCTTTTACTCGAGTTTCTATTAAACATCCAAACTTGAACTTTTTTTTCTGAATCCATTTTTGAAGAACCAATTTTTTGGGGCCTTGGTCCAAACCCCTTATATTCCAAAAGAAACCACTCATTTACGGGTTTTACGCCCCCCCTCTTTGCTTTGTTCTTCATTCTGATTTTTCCTGATTCCTTTGTTTCCCTTATTTTTATCTTTCCTTTTACAAGATCTCAACCATCTTCCTGATTCTAGGTTTCTAGATGGTTCAATCTGTTCTTCATAATCACTATCTGATATATCCAGCTCATAATCTGAAATTGAAGAATCCCTAAGAACCTCGAATCCGGTCTCTAAAGACAGATTTGGAGCAGAAATTTTTGTTGGACTCTTTGCATGTTTTAAAGGCTGCAACCATTTCTCCTCATTAATGCCTTTGTCCTGCTTTGCTCTGTAATCCACCTTATCCAAGCTCCTTACAGAGTGATTAGGTGCCATATCAGCCCATCTCTTATGAGGAGACTTATAGTCCTACTTAGAGTTCGTCGTCGAACTGGTAAAGTCTACAAGCCTGAAACTGTTTGGATCTGTCCAACTGTGGAAGTGTGACAAGACTGAGCGTCAGAAATATTATCCGAACAATCCTTGTTCTGCTGTCCAACTGTGGAAGTGTGACAAGACTGAGCGTCAGAAATATTATCCGAACAATCCTTGTTCTGATCTGCAACATGAGCATTCTAAACATTCTTTGAAGGAGAAAATTGGATTGTCCTCTGATATCAAGATCAATAATTTCTCCCTCTATTTAGTTCAGATAAATAAAGAAAACTAAACAATAACACCCTTGAAACACTCAAAAGTACGACAAAATGGATAAATATCAATATATCACTTAGAGGCTGAAGGAGTTTTCGTCTTAGGATTCCATAGTAATGTTGGCTTTTGGGTCTGGTCCCGCTGTAACTTGTTGGACTCTGACTCGTTATGATATATTAATAATTTAAAAAAGAGTGGAATCTAAAATTCCTAATAATTTCAAAAAGTTTATCTATCAATTTAGAAACTATATCAACTTAAAATTTGTAAAGGAAGAAATAAAGTAATTTAACCCCTCAACTATCTTCAGATAGATATTTAACCTTTCAATTATTTTTATATTAATCTAACCTCTCAACTATTGTCATATAGAGATATAACTTTTCAACTATTTTTGATATTTAATCTAACCTCACAACTATAGTTCTATTATCGAGTTTTCCCCTCAGTTATAATACCATCAAAAACATGTTAAGTTTACACATCCATTTCAAAATATACTAGAGTCTAACCCGCGGTACACCGCGGGTCAAATAATTTAATAAAACTTAAAAATTGATATTTATTTATATAAGTTTAAAAATATTATTTGATTCTTTTGGAAATATTTTTATTTCAATTTTATATTTAATATATATTTTATTTTTGAAGTTCGTAAAATATTTAACGAATAAAGTTTCAAATTTTTTTGGATATTTACGGTGTTTAGAAATAAATAATTTCAAAAATAAATCTATAAATGATAGTTTCAAATTACCTTCCAATCTCAAATACATAAAAAAAAAACTAAAATATCAGCATGTATACAATATAACTTTGCTAAAACATATAAAAAAATTTTAAGAGCTAACACAATTCTTAGTCAAAATAAAATTACGTGTAAATAAAAAATTCAAGTTTTTGATTAAACTTCATGTAAAACAACATAAATAAAAATTTTAGAGTCTAAAATTCTAAGCAAAACATAAATAAAAATTTTAGAGTCTAAAATTCTAAGCAACATAATAGGAAAGATATATATTTTATGCTCCAATTTCAAGCATAAAGTATACATCGGTAAACATGAGATGTTGATTGTGTTTAAGATATCAGGCGTGAAGACATAATTTGTATTTGAATCTTTATCGGTAAGCCAAAATAGCTATCTCTTAAAAGAATTTTGGATCTTCTATTTCATGCAAAAGTTTTGGATCACCAGAAATTTATCAATGATTGCTTCATAAGATCATCGACATCAGTAATAAGAAACTCATCATAAATATTAATTAGGGCCTCACCATTATTAGACTTTGCAATCTTTCCGTCTCCAACATTTAAAATCCTTTCAGAACATTCTTGTATCTCCTTTGCTTCATTAACATTTAACTTGCTATTTAGAAGTCGCATATTCTTAGTTAGCTTCAGTACTTTACGATAATCCCACCGATAAGATGAATTAAGTGAAACCAAAACAATCTACTCTATCAGCACCATTAATCACATGAACTACTTGCATGAAATCTCCACCGAAAACAACAACTTTTCCACCAAAAGGCTGGTTTTCTATGTTTTTTTTTATAATATCACGGAGGCTTTTATCAAGAGGCTCAAAGGAATATATGCTCATCGTTGGCACTTCATCCCAAATTATTAGAAGCTTGCTTCACTAAATCAGCGAGATCTATATTTGGAATTATTGTACATATGGTATACTTGTCCGGATTAATAGGAATACCAAAACTTGAATGTGCAGTCCTTCCACCAGGTAACAACAGAGAAACACAATTCCACATTAAACACAATTTCTCCTCTACTTATAATTTCAGCAGATATTGTTTTCAAGATAAATTTTTTTCCAGCACTGCCAAATCTATAGATAAAGAATACTTCACCATCTTTTTTTACCACACCAGTAATCTCTTCGTATATATCTTTCTGCTCCAATGTCAACATCTCAACCCATTATTTTTTTTTTAATTTATCACGATCATACACATGAACTACTTGCATGAAATCTCCACCGAAAACAACAACTTTTCCACCAAAAGGCTGGTTTTCTATGTTTTTTTTTATAATATCACGGAGGCTTTTATCAAGAGGCTCAAAGGAATATATGCTCATCGTTGGCACTTCATCCCAAATTATTAGAAGCTTGCTTCACTAAATCAGCGAGATCTATATTTGGAATTATTGTACATATGGTATACTTGTCCGGATTAATAGGAATACCAAAACTTGAATGTGCAGTCCTTCCACCAGGTAACAACAGAGAAACACAATTCCACATTAAACACAATTTCTCCTCTACTTATAATTTCAGCAGATATTGTTTTCAAGATAAATTTTTTTCCAGCACTGCCAAATCTATAGATAAAGAATACTTCACCATCTTTTTTTACCACACCAGTAATCTCTTCGTATATATCTTTCTGCTCCAATGTCAACATCTCAACCCATTATTTTTTTTTTAATTTATCACGATCATAACTCCTTTCATCTGATTTTAATCGATATGATTTATCCATATTATCTCTATTGGGTTGAGGCATTTATGTGAATTGTGCGAGAGAACTTTCTTTAGATAAAAGATAGTCTTCAATATCCAGAAAAGTATAGT
>CM071720.1:12102232-12120541 GCA_036630335.1 Physaria fendleri | reverse complement strand
CTTCATGAAAAGAAGATCAACGAGTTTAGGTAAATTGTTCAGATAATATAATTTATGTTCTTGTTCCATGTATTTTAACAGACTCGTTAATTCGAGATTCAAGTAATTAATAAATATTTTGTGTTAAAAAAATAATATTTTTTTTTTATTTTATTTATAATATTTATTTATATAAAAATAATTAATGTTAAAATAAATATAAACCCTTAAACATGAGTAATGATTCAGTTAAACCAATAAGAAAATAGCATCATACAGGATTTTATCTTTATCCAGTCAGTAATGATTCAGTTAAACCAATAAGAAAATAGCATCATACAGGATTTTATCTTTATCCAGTCACAAACTCTTGGAATTAATCGTGTATGTTTAACGAAGGGGTGTGAAATTTTGATTTTTGTTTTCTTGGGTACTGTGTATTGATATTCTCCTTTCAGAGGATAATTTAATATGCACCGGGTAGGAAGCGCCAGCAGTAATGGCGGTTCAGTCCGCACTCGCAAAGAGAAAAAACTTACCTATGTATTAAATGATGCCAACAACACAAAGGTCAGGCTGTGTTATCCTTAGCTTGATTTTTATTTTCTAGTTCTAAGAACTTGTTTGAAGCTATAAGAATTTCCTTCTCAACACAATCCTGATGATGTTCTACTTCTTATGTTATGTGGACGTTGCAGCATTGTGCTGGCATAAATTGCTTGGATGTGTTGAAGTCTTCTTCTGTTTCTAATGATCAAAGTTATCTCTTCACTGGAAGCCGTGATGGTACACTCAAGAGATGGGGATTTGACAAGGATGCGGCCTTTTGCTCTGCTACGTTTGAGTCTCATGTTGATTGGGTATATATTTTCTTTACATTTAAGTTTAGCTGTTTGCTCTGCTACGTTTGAGTCTCATGTTGATTGGGTATATATTTTCTTTACATTTAAGTTTAGCTGTTCAGGGATGATCCGTTTCTAAGATTTTGTGTTTCCTGAGGTGAATCATATTCTACTGTGAATAACTGAATATAATAATTTCAAACCCCCCCATGTTGACTGGTAAGGTGAATGACGCTTCTCTGGCTGGTGAAAGCACTCTTGTTTCTTGTTCTTCAGACACTACGGTCAAGGTTTGTGAATTTGTTCGTTAGCAGAATAAACCAACATTTATTTTGTTTTGTTTTTGTATTTCCATATTGGTTTCTAAATGCAGCTCAAATATTCTATATCTAGATATGGGACGGGTTATCAGATGGAGTTTGTACGAGGACTCTCCGTCAGCATTCTGATTATGTTACTTGCTTGGCAGTCGCGGCAACAAATGTAATTTGTCATTCTTCGTGCTTTTTTTTTAGTTGCACCTGAAAAAAATGGTTTGGTATGGTGGTACAAGTTTTATAGGTTATATGTCCTTCTCATTGTCACATTATGATCCTATCTTGATGTCTCAACTTTTAGAGTAATATTGTTGCATCTGGTGGCCTTGGTGGGGAAGTCTTCATATGGGATATTGAAGCTGCTTTGTCACCAGTTACAAAATCCAATGATGCTAATGAAGATAGTTCTTCTTCAAATGGTGCAAATGGTCCTGTTACAAGTTTAAGAGCTGTCGGTTCGAGTAACAATATCTCTGTGCAGTCATCTCCATCTCATGGGTTAACACCAACAGTTGCCAAAGGCCATAAGGAGTCCGTGTATGCTTTGGCAATGAATGATACCGGTACGATGCTAGTATCTGGTGGAACAGAGAAGGTATTTGCATAATTCAGGTTGCAGAAAAATATACATGGGAACAAGAATCGAGATATATATGGGGTATTTGATTTCTGAATACTAGTCACTTTTTTCTTTCTGTTGCAGGTCTTACGGGTCTGGGAATGGGGTATTTGATTTCTGAATACTAGTCACTTTTTTCTTTCTGTTGCAGGTCTTACGGGTCTGGGACCCTAGAACCGGTTCAAAGAGTATGAAGCTGAGGGGTCATACAGATAATGTCAGAGTGCTGCTTGTGGACTCAGCTGGCAGGTAAGTTTCATTTTTTGTTGTTGCTCAGCCATGGTTTATTTTTGGTCCTTTTGAATACCTTTTTTTTTCCTCTGACTCACTGAGTTTCCTTGTGTTTCGTACCTTGAGACTGCAGGTTTTGCTTGTCTGGATCCTCTGATTCTATGATAAGGTGTGTATTTTTCTTATACCAAGTTACTAATTCATAGTGATCATTTCAATTCTAACTGGTTCTTCATTCATTTTTAGACTATGGGATCTAGGTCAGCAGCGATGTCTTCATACCTATGCAGTGCATACAGATTCTGTTTGGGCCCTTGCATGCACTCCATCATTTAGTCACGTCTATAGCGGTGGTAGAGACCAAAGTGTGAGTAGACACCAAACTTGATTCATTCTTTATTTCCCTTCCAGCGTATAACTTCCTCTTTCAATTCATTTATGTGTTATGGTTCTGTTAGTTATACTTGACAGACTTGGCAACAAGGGACAGTGTTTTGCTGTAAAATTCCTCTTGTTAAATGCTTCTGTTTAACCTTTGTTGAATCAGTGTGGTTAATTTTTTCGTATGTCCGCAGCCCGCTGCCTACAAGGAGCCATTAATAACTATTCCAGGAACGCACCCGATTATCCAACATGAAATTTTGAATAACAAAAGGCAAGTTTTGACTAAGGTAAATATGCAGCCCGCTGCCTACAAGGAGCCATTAATAACTATTCCAGGAACGCACCCGATTATCCAACATGAAATTTTGAATAACAAAAGGCAAGTTTTGACTAAGGTAAATATATTTCTCTGGATGCTCTGGTAAGAGACACCATTAATTGTTTGGTAGAAGGATCTGTTACATGTGTTTGGATTTGCTTTTGCAGGAAGCAGCTAGCTCAGTGAAACTATGGGATATTACTAGGGGTGTTGTGGTAGAGGACTATGGAAAGGTATCTACGGGACCTAGACATCTTTTGTGAGTTTCTGATGTTAATATATGTATCTGCTGCCTCATTCTGAAATATCATCATCATTCATCTCCGTTGTTCCATCTTTGCAGATTTCATTTGAAGAGAAGAAAGAAGAACTGATTGAGATGGTAACTCTCTATTTATTTTCAATGATTATGATTCTTTAAAAATTCCTCTTGTTAAATGCTTCTGTTTAACCTTTGTTGAATCAGTGTGGTTAATTTTTTCGTATGTCCGCAGCCCGCTGCCTACAAGGAGCCATTAATAACTATTCCAGGAACGCACCCGATTATCCAACATGAAATTTTGAATAACAAAAGGCAAGTTTTGACTAAGGTAAATATATTTCTCTGGATGCTCTGGTAAGAGACACCATTAATTGTTTGGTAGAAGGATCTGTTACATGTGTTTGGATTTGCTTTTGCAGGAAGCAGCTAGCTCAGTGAAACTATGGGATATTACTAGGGGTGTTGTGGTAGAGGACTATGGAAAGGTATCTACGGGACCTAGACATCTTTTGTGAGTTTCTGATGTTAATATATGTATCTGCTGCCTCATTCTGAAATATCATCATCATTCATCTCCGTTGTTCCATCTTTGCAGATTTCATTTGAAGAGAAGAAAGAAGAACTGATTGAGATGGTAACTCTCTATTTATTTTCAATGATTATGATTCTTTATTTTAATTTTGCTTGCTATAACTTAGTCAAAGCAAATCTAATTTTGTCACTGGATTATGTGATTTGTAGATTAATCTAGGTCGTGAAACACTGAAAGGCCTCCTGGGTCACTGGCTGGCAAAGAAGAAGCATAAACCAAAACCCCAAGTTCTCGCCTCTGGAGATATTTTATCTGTAAAAGATACCAAAAAAAATCTAAGTGCATCAAAAACTGACAGTAGTTCTGCAAGTGATCCGGTGTATCCTCCATTCGAGTATTCTTCTGTCTCCGCTCCTTCCATAATAACCGAGGGTTCTCAAGGAGGACCATGGAGGAAGAAGATAACCGAGTTAACTGGAACTGAAGATGAGAAGGACTTCCCATTGTGGTGCTTGGACGCTGTCTTGAACAATCACCTCCCACCTAATGAAAATTCAAAGTATTCAGCACGACCTTGTTCTTCTAATCAAGACATAGTTTGGACTTTTTCATCACAAATGTTTACAGTTTTCTATAGATAGACAAAAACGTCTTCCATAAATTTCTGAGACTTTTTCATCACAAATGTTTACAGTTTTCTATAGATAGACAAAAACGTCTTCCATAAATTTCTGAACTTTAAAAGTTCTTCAAATTTTCAGATTAAGCTTCTACCTACATCCATGTGAAGGTTCAACCGTGCATGTTGTTACACAAGCAAAACTTAGTGCACCCCGGATCTTAAGAGTTCACAAGGTACATTTATCTGTAATTTGACATTGTAGTTTCTGCTTGCACTCTCTGTTATTCAATGGCTTCTTTACATGTCTATGTAGGTTACTAATTTCATTGTGGAAAAGATGGTCCTTGACAATCCGTTGGACAGTCTAGCTATAGATGCAGCCTTTGTTTCAAGAAAACCTCAGCCACTGTTTGCAGGAAATGGATTGCTACAGTCTGGATTAAAACCTTGGCAGAAACGTAGACCTTCCATTGAGATCTTATGCAATAACCAGGCAAGTTAGACTTGAATCCATCTGATTGCTAATAGTATTTTTATCACGAGTTACAATATTAAGAGGCTGAACAAAGACTTGAATCCATCTGATTGCTAATAGTATTTTTATCACGAGTTACAATATTAAGAGGCTGAACAAAGACTTGAATCCATCTGATTGCTAATAGTATTTTTATCACGAGTTACAATATTAAGAGGCTGAACAAGCTATTTTTCTATGATATTTCAGGTCTTATCTCCAGATATGAGTTTAGCAACTATACGGGCATATATATGGAAAAAACCTGAGGATCTAATTCTCAACTACAGAGTGGCTGTAGCTAGATAACTTTTGAGGTAAATTATTTAGAAAAATGTGAAAGAAAACTTATGAAAAAGCATTATGTTGGAAAAGTAATCTCAGGCTCCATCGACTAGATGGTTTTTTCTTGGGAAGGATTTCATGTTTAGTTATTTTAAGCAGAAAGAAAATTAGAGATACTTGAGCTAGTAGATTTTTCATGTGAGTTTTTTCACACCTTTTGATACCAAAGCTTTTATAGATTGCTCTTTTCACAATGATAGGGACCATAATTTTATGTTGATCCAAACCTTGGAATTGAAAGTGGTCTACTCAGCTTCATGCTGGAGAATAATTCTGTTCTTTGAAGCTCGGAGACATGAGAAGTGAGCACCAATAAAGGTTCCAGATGTTGTCGAAAGCTTTACTGAAATTTGTACATTAGGTTTGATCTTTGGAAAAAAAAAAAAACTCAGTACCTGTTTTTCTTATTGTTCCTTATAATAAACCAATGTTGTATGTAAAATCCAACATAGGAGTTTTGTGTTGTTTTCTCAAACTCGGACAATATTTTGAGTTTTCGTCAGGTCTCAGGTAAATTCAGACAAAACTAAATTCTGAACATACTCTTAATCTTATAGTCTAATCACTTCGAATAGAAACTTTAACAGATGCACGAAATTGAGTAGAATATAATGTTCAGTGACTTCTTTGATGATGTCGTTAGCTTTCAATTTTCTATGGTGTTGTCATCAGCTTCAGCCATCTCACGTTCTTTCTCATCCTCCTCTGCAATTAGATGATGAAAATGCTTATGTTAATTCCATAATTAAAAAAAAAAAACACAAACATATCATTATATTATGGACTTGTATGATTTAGTGTTCAACAAAGTGTTGCTCATGAACCACAGTCTAATCTCTCAATCTCTCTTTTCGCAAAACTTATAATAAAGCTTCCATAGACGATGATATCAAGTGTGTATATACAGTTGCCACTTACCCATGAGTTTAAACATTGCTTTTTGAGTCCGCCTTTCGAGCTTATCAAGCTTCTTCTGAACATCTCTTCGAAGATCCCAGTTTGGCTTCTTTGGAGCAATGTTGACAAATGGGTCCTAGAATGATAAAACTCTTGTCTTAAGCTTAA
Organism: Physaria fendleri; assembly: GCA_036630335.1. Lineage (NCBI taxonomy): Eukaryota > Viridiplantae > Streptophyta > Magnoliopsida > Brassicales > Brassicaceae > Physaria > Physaria fendleri. The sequence continues at coordinate 12,114,510 of CM071720.1, read as the reverse complement.
TAGATATGAGTAAAGCAAATAGCAAACTCCAAACACAAAGGCCTTTTGTGGTCCGAGAACATCGATAAGAAATCAGTCAGTTAGATACCTCTTTCTTCTCCACAGCAGGTGGAACTGCGACTATCGGATCCTCGAATTTGGGTAGTTCTGGTGGAGCAAGTTTACCATCCTGAAGCTCCTTAGCTTGAGGAACATAATTTCTAAATTTCATGCTTGGAAGACTGTAAAATCAAAGAGCAATAATACATAAGGTTTGAGCTTTGGAATATAAAAAAAAAAAACTTGGTACCTTATTTTGATTGATCCTGAAACAATTGTACCTAAAAATCACATCCCATACTAGTTCTATATAAGAGGAGAAATCAAGTCCTATGGTCTAATCTCTAGTCATTAAAAGAAGCTTTAACAGACATACAAAATTGAGTAGAAGATATAATATTCTGTGGCTTATTTGATGTTGTGAGGTCTCAAGTCTCTCGTCCGTTCTCTTGCTCCTCTGTAGTTAGATGATGAAAATGAATATGATAGTTCCATGATATCAAATGGGAAAACTGCTTTGTAATGGATTCGACATGAACACCATTTAAGATCGAACACAAATGGTGGTGACAGTAAAGGAGAGAATCAAATTGTAAGTACCAAGGAAGCTCCTACTTTTACAATAGCCAACATGTGCAAGGAACAAAGCGACTGCTTCATCTTCTCCATCTTCTTTTTGCTCTCAGATAGTTCATGAGGTTCCCTTAGAGCTCTAGGTGCCTCTTTATGAGCAGCAGATATTTTGTTCAATCGAATCATATTCATTATACATATTAAGTTTACCTGACATTGAACACACAAGAAGCCCCCTTTTAGGGTCTCCGGAACCTAATCAATAGAGTTCTAGCAAAATCAGGGCTACAGTATTATAAATGGGCCATATTAAATTAATGAATAAGGCCCATTATGAAAAGCCTAAAAGCTAAAACCATCGTCGGGTCTAAAATAAACCCTAATTTTAAAAATTACAGAAATATCCCTACTGAAATGCAGCGGCTGGATCGGCTCGTCTTTAAACTGATATAAATCTAAAACAATACCCTCTTAAACCCTAAAAGTAGTTCTTCTTCTTGTCTACGCAGCAGCTTCGTTTAAACTCAGGTTATCATCTTCCCCCTTGTCTTTCTTCACGGAGAATGCCTTTAAACTTTTCGATTTTGTTTTCTACTGGAGATTTTGGAGTTAGTGTAATAGGGAATGCTGTTTCTTGCTTGATTCTGATACTAAAACGTTCAAAACTTAACTTTTAATTTACTGAGTGTGACTCTGATAAGTATCTTCAATGTTCTGACACAGACTTGAGAGTTTTTGTGAAGATGATTGTACTACTCGAGTCGCCCGCGGGGTTTGCCCTCTTTAAAGTGTTAGATGAAGGAAAGCTATCTAACGTTGAGGTTAGTTGTCTTCATTCTTTTGTACTCTATTTGCTCCACCTTGGGAATATTCTCTACTTAAAGTCATTGCTTTTATATCCTTATGCAGGATTTGGGTAAGGAGTTCGACTCTCCAGAATCAGCACGAAAGGTGATTTTTTTGTTTCTTTGTGCAGTAATAATTGCTAAGTTTCTTTCTGTGTTCAGTAAGTCTAAAACTAGTTTTAGTGTTGAGTTTAACATATATATCTTTTTGGTGTATCAGATGGTTAAGCTGAAAGCTTTTGAAAAGTTTGACAATACATCTGATGCTCTCGAAGCTGTGGCTAAATTACTGGAGGGAGCTCCAAGCAAAGGTCTACGCAAGTTTTTGAAAGCTAATTGTGAGGGAGAAACATTAGCTGTGGCTGATTCTAAGCTTGGGAATATGATCAAGGAGAAAGTGGTTTGTAACTCTCTTTAGTCCTATTAACTCAAATTTTTCCTCTCTGTTTTGTGTTTGTTTCTAATGAAAGTTCTTAACTCAAACCAGAAAATTGATTGTGTCCACAACAATGCTGTAATGGAGCTTCTACGAGGTGTTCGAAGTCAGTTTACAGAACTCATATCTGGGCTGGGTGATCAAGACTTGGCTCCTATGAGATTGGGTTTGTCTCACAGCCTTGCCAGATATAAACTAAAATTCAGTGCTGACAAGGTATATTCAGTTCCTTACAAGTTTTCTCGGTCTTTTTATTTGTTAACATGTGGATTATATGAATTTGCTAATGTATGTAAATGAACTTTTGGTTAAATTATGGAATTGTATTGAAGTAGCATCTAACTGTCAAACATTGAACTTATTCTGTGTTTGTCTTTGTTCTCTTGCATCTCGTAACAGTTTAGTTTTTGTCAGGTGGATACCATGATTATCCAAGCTATAGGTTTACTTGATGATCTTGACAAAGAACTAAACACTTACGCGATGAGGGTTAGAGAATGGTATGGATGGCATTTTCCTGAGCTTGCTAAGATCATATCAGATAACATTCTATATGCCAAATCTGTTAAGTTGATGGGGAACCGGATAAATGCTGCAAATCTAGACTTCTCTGAGGTAAGTTCCATACTGTAAGCTGTGTACAAAACATTCTATTAACAAAAACGCCTAGCTTAAAGATGTACCCCTCTTTATGGATTCATTGCAGATCCTAGGAGAGGAAGTTGAGGCAGACTTGAAAGAAGCAGCTGTAATATCTATGGGAACTGAAGTTAGTGATCTCGACTTAATCCACATCCGAGACCTCTGTGACCAAGTTATTTCTCTCTCTGAGTACAGAGGTCAGCTATATGATTACCTGAAGAGCAGAATGAACACTGTTGCTCCCAATTTGACTGCTATGGTTGGAGAGCTAGTTGGTGCGCGTCTAATATCTCATGGAGGTAGCTTAGTGAACCTCTCCAAGCAACCTGGGAGTACAGTTCAGATACTTGGGGCTGAAAAAGCTCTTTTCAGAGCACAAGCAACCTGGGAGTACAGTTCAGATACTTGGGGCTGAAAAAGCTCTTTTCAGAGCACTGAAGACAAAACATGCCACACCCAAGTATGGTTTGATTTACCACGCCTCTCTGGTTGGTCAAGCAGCACCGAAGCACAAGGGAAAGGTATCAAGGTCATTAGCAGCTAAAACCGCTCTTGCCATCAGGCTTGATGCTCTTGGTGATAGCCAAGATAACTCTTATGGACTGGAAAACCGAGCTAAGGTAAGCACTATTCAGTAGCTTTTCTCTTGCTTGTCTGGTCTCTCTGAACGGTCACAAGTCACAGTTTCCCTCTTACCTGATGATATTTCGTGTACCTGTGAAAATCTCGCAGCTTGAAGCAAGGTTGAGAAATCTTGAAGGAAAAGATTTAAGTCGTCTATCTGGTTCAGCGAAAGGAAAACCAAAGATTTCAGTCTATGACAAGGATAAGAAAAATGGATCTGGTGGTCTAATCACTCCTGCTAAGGTCCAGATTATTCTCTCTTTGTTTCTTCACCTTTTTTTTCTTCTAATTTAGTGCTTGTGTTGTTGATTAACTTCTGTTGCTGTTGAGTTTCATATATAATTTCATGTCTTTGTTCTTGTGTTTTTAATGAAGTAACTTTTCAACTGTTTTTTGTTTATATGCAGACATACAACACTGCTGCAGATTCTCTTCTTGGTCAAACTCCAGCTAAAACTGAGGACGGTAAGGAGACATCTAAGAAGAAAGATAAGAAAAAGAAGAAGGTGGAAGAAGGGGAACCCGAGAAGGAAGAACCATCAAAGAAAAAGAAAAAGAAGAAAGCTGAAGCAGAAATTGAAGAGGAAGAATCATCAAAGAAGAAAAAGAAGAAATCTGAAGCAGAAACCGAAAAGGAAGAATCATCAAAGAAGAAAAAGAAGAAGAAATCTGAAGCAGAAACCGAAGCTGTAGAAGTTTCTGAAGAGGAGAAGAAGAAAAATAAGAAGAGAAAGCACGAGGAGGATGAAGAAACAACTGAAACTCCTTCAAAGAAGAAAGATAAGAAGAAAAAGAAGAGTAAGGAGTGAGTGATAATTTTGAGAAGACTAGTGTTTTTTTTTGTTGTTGAATCGCATTTTATCTTGAGGTGTTAATTGGCAAGCTTATAAATGAAATCAGGTACCAAAGTTGTTCACGCTCTTTGTACACTCCGCCTTCTCTCCCATCTCTTTCAACAGATCTCTCTCTCTGTCTCTCTCGTGATTAACGAAACAATGGTGACTCAATTCAGCTCTTCCATCTCTATGCAAACTACTTGTCTGGTAATAAAACCCTCTTCTTCATTTCACAATTGATGGTTTTCTTTTTGCCTTCGAGATCGCTTTTGATTTTATGATTCAAGATCATTTGCCTTTTATTTTGATCTCTGCTCTTGTTAACCGTGTAAAACCCTTGACGCATGTTAAATATGTATATATAAAGATCTCACCTTTAAGTAAAATGATGTGTTTTTTTTTGGGTTGTCTGATTATTTCTCCTGTGTCAAAATTTCGTGATCTGGACCACATGGATTTGAATTTTGTTGTTTTGTGGATTTTGTCATGTCTTCTGGTTGTTTAGGGTTTGTAATTTAGATCCAAATTTGATGATTGTGGAATTGAATGCTTACATTTGGTTTTGAGGTATCAAAATTACAGAACAAAACTCTCCACTTCTTAGTGTTGATTTTTTTTTTTTTTGGGTTGTCTGATTATTTCTCCTGTGTCAAAATTTCGTGATCTGGACCACATGGATTTGAATTTTGTTGTTTTGTGGATTTTGTCATGTCTTCTGGTTGTTTAGGGTTTGTAATTTAGATCCAAATTTGATGATTGTGGAATTGAATGCTTACATTTGGTTTTGAGGTATCAAAATTACAGAACAAAACTCTCCACTTCTTAGTGTTGATTTTTTAGAGTGTTTAATACTTTGTGTTGATAAAACAATAGGCAACAACAAGGATTAGTTTCCAAAATCCGTCTCTGATTTCAAATCATGGAAGGACTAATCTCTCCTTCATCGACTTGCGCCGTACAATCCCCACACGTCGCCTCTCAGTTTCTCGTGCGGTATGTTACACATTTAACTGAGTTTGTTAATCCACAAGACAAGACTTGTTTACTTATTTTGGTTTTATAGGCAAAACAAGAGACCATAGACAAAGTGTCTAAGATAGTGAAGAAACAACTATCACTTACAGATGATCAAAAAGTTGTTGCAGCAACCAAATTTGCTGAACTTGGTGCAGATTCTCTTGACACTGTTGAGATAGTGATGGGTTTAGAGGAAGAGTTTAACATCCAAATGGCTGAAGAGAGAGCACAGAAGATTGCTACAGTGGAGCAAGCTGCTGAACTCATTGAAGAGCTCATGCATGAGAAGAACTAATTTGGTATTATTTTACAGTCAGCCCCTAAAATTATAAAAAAATGAAACCACTAAAAAAGAGCAGGGGCTTGAGTTTGTCTGCATTCTGTTTGATCTTTATGTTATTTTTCTTTAATGTGTCTTTGTCCTAATTGTTGTATCCACGGATCTTCGGGGAGGAATGTATAAATAATTTAGAGGAAGAACGAAAGCATTTTTCTGAAAATCCGACATTTGAAAACCTCTCGCCATTTATGGCTAAACGACCGGATCGTTCTGAGAGAATTATTCGCTGCCATATATGGCGAATTTCTTCGATTTCTTCATTGAAACATTCTGTTGAACCTAATCTCTGTTTGATTCACGCGTTTGAGTTTTCTTATTTGGTTTCTTTCGAATTTTCAACTTGTTGTGAATTCCAAAATTTCGAGATGGGTTTTTAAGAAGAGAGATAAATTTGGTAACTTTTTGAATTTCGTTGTGAAAAATTCGAGCTTTTGATGAACCGCCATTGATGTGAATGTGATGATCCATTTCCCCTTTTTTATTTTTTGGTAGTTAACGATGAGAAACTCGAGACTTCATGTTAGGAATAAGAGTACGGAACCAGGAACACCTTCTTCGCCGATGATGACGTCTCCTCTTGTGCATCGCCATACACGTTCAGGATCAAATGCTGGGCCAGGATCAAATGCTAAGAAAGCACAAACAAAAGCAGCTGCTCAGAGACTTGCGGCTGTGATGTCAAATCAAACAGGTGATGAAGAAGTTAGTGATGAAGAACTTTCCATTGACTATAACGCTACCGGAACAGGGAGCATTGGACTCGCTGCCGGAAGATCTCATCCTTCTCGCTCTCCAGTGGTAATTGGAACTAACAAGACTCACTTTTTCACTGTAATTCAGAATTGGTTAAAAGCAAATGAGGACTTTGCTTTCTCTTTCCTTTTGGTGCAGAATAAAATTGCACCTCTGAGACGTGCACAGCCAGCCAATGAAGGAAATAAGAAAGACGATGACGATGATGATGATGATGATGCTGTTTCAGTAGATTATACAATTGGTAGACCAAACATTGGGCTTGGAGGTGGTAGGGCAATGCGGCCACAGATTTCTATGGTATTGATCGATACTTGAAACTTGCTGATTGAATGTTTTGTTGTCTTCATGTGTTGTATGTTTCTCAAAATTTCAACTTAGCTTAACGTTTGGATACAAATATTTGGAAAGTGCAGAACAAAGCCCAACCACAAGGGCGTCCAGCGATGACAGCTCGTCAGCCATCAGACGAGGATAATGAAGATGATGAGGCTCCATCTGTTCATTCAGTCGGCACTCCAAGTCTAGGACTTGCTGGCGGAAGGGCAGCACCAAGGTCACGTTCTCCTCTGGTAATTAGTTTGTCAAGCACAATAGATTTGAAACTTGTAGTTGTATATCAGTCAAAGAATGTTAAGTCATGTTTCTAGCACCAAAGTTTATGAAATCCTTACTTTTTCTTACTATGTTTCGGATTTATTTTGCTCCTTAAACTGACTTTTCAGTTTGTGTACTACAGACTAGAAACCCTCCATTGAGGCATCCACAAGCAGTAGCTCCGCCACCAGCCACTGGAGACAGTGATGCTGATTATGATGAGTTGTATACTAGTGGCATGCCAAGCATAGGGCTTGCAGGTGGACGATCAATGAGAGCCCGCACTCCTTTGGTAAATTTTAGTTTGTAGTTATTCTGGTTTTTCTGCTCTCTCACATTGGTTCTCTCATATGAATCATGAACTTAGTACATGTTTTACTAAATTGATATTTTGCTAGATTTTCAGAAACTTGTGACTCATGAACCTGTTTGATATTCTAATACATCATAGTATTATAACACTGTTTATTGATGTTTTGAAGTCTGTGAAAGTGTCAGCATTGCATTTGTATTTTTTATCAGTATTATAGCATTAATCAGGAAAAATGTTTGTGTTTTTTTTTTTTTCACGGAAAAATGTTTGTAGTTAAGATTTTGATTATCTGCATCAGTAATAGATATATCAAGCCACAAGTGTTTGACTCTTTTCTTTACGATTAGCATATTTTTTCTTGCTTTTACGTCTTCTAAAACTTCCTTTAATTTTCCGTTAGTCAATTCGTACTAAGGAACAACCTCAGACCGGACTTCCAACTTCAGGTAGCCGACTTGAGGATTCCCGAGAATCTTCAGCTACCTCAACTTTGACGGGTCATCCATCTCAGACATCAAACCAAGTGGAGCAATCTCCATCCGCTCGCTCTGCACTCTCTAACAAATCATCTCAGTCTCTCAGTGCTATGGATCAACCTCCATCAGCTCGTTCATCTTTCAGTGGCCGTCCAATAAGGACAATTCCTTTAATGCCATCTTCGGTACCTATATCACTCAAACCAGTGACTCCTGCATATCAATCCGACACGCCAACCAGTCTCCGGAAAGATAAAAGGTAACTAAGCAAAGCTTATCCGAATTTAAGTTATGGATATGTTAGAGGATGCTCTTTGAGCCTTCATTCTTCACATTCAGCAGCTTCATAAATGCTCATCTACACATTTGTTTCCAGTGTGGCCTTAGTTCAGTGATTTCTGTCCATTAGTAGGTTTTCCATGGATATGGGAAGCTCAGGTAACTTAAGGGAGTTAGGGAGCCAACATTCTACTTCAGCTTTGCAAGATGAGGTTTGAATTCTCTAGCTCATGCCCTTTATTTGCTTTAAGAGTTCTTCGCAGAGCCTTCCCAACATTTGACACATTTTTATTCAATACTTTCGTTTCATTTCAGGTTGATATGTTACAGGAAGAAAATGAAAGTTTGTTAGAAAAGGTGATGCCAGTAAATTTTCAGATGCCAGTAAATTTTCACTCTTATGTGTATTAAACCAGATTCTTTGTGATGTTATATCATACTTGTAGAATTCATTATGGTATGCATCCCATCCTAATTTGTGCATCCCCAGCTTCGACTTGCAGAAGATAAGTGTGAAGAAGCAGATGCAAGAGCTAAACAACTTGAGAAACAGGTAAGCAGATGGTTCATGCCTCAGTATAGTATCTAAATCCCTTCTTACATACTTTTTATATTTTTTTTCATTGCCTCAAAGCCGCTTTTTATTAGGTTGAAATCCTTGGAGAAGGTGTTACTATGGATGCACGTCTTTTAAGCAGGTTAACTTCAGTTCTATTTAACTTTCGGATGACCATTGAAAAAATTATAATTCTGTGAATGTATTTCTTGCTTCAGAAAGGAGGCAGCTCTACAACAGAGAGAGGTCAGTGTCTTATCACTTATCTACATGGTCTTTGGATGATGAAGTTCTAATGCTTATGTATGCCAACTGTTGCGTTTCATTATTGGCAATATCTGCAAATTCTAATGAAATGTCTAAATCTGGATTGAGTAACTTGCTTCAGCGTTTCTAAACCACAATCTTTTCAGGCTGCTTTGAAAGTTGCATCACAAAATCATGGAGGAAGGAGGGAAGATGTTTCGTCTCTTCACACAGAAGCTGAGGTACTTCAAGTTTAGGTATTTTGTTGCTCTTACTCGTATCTGTACTAACAATTAAGATCTTGGATTGGATTTAGATTGCTAGGGAGGAGGCAGCATCTTCATTGGAGCAGCTTAATGAAGTTGTATCAGAGCTTAAGTCTCTTAAGACCATGACCAAGAGAATGATATTGACTCAGGAGGAGATGGTATGCTGTCATTAAAGGTTCATAGTTTTCGGCTTCATTGAATGTTTTTTTAAGTCGATAGTTTCTTACTATAGCTCTTCATGTTAGGAAGAGGTTGTTCTCAAGAGATGCTGGCTTTCACGTTATTGGGGCTTATGCGTCAGACATGGTAGTACCTTGCTTTCTCACACATTATTATCTATAAATTTATAAACGAACAAGATCGAATAACTAAGAACAGAACTTAATACTGATTTTATTGTTAAAGCTTCTCCCGATATTGTACACAATGAGCTAAACTTGGGTGAAATATTGTGGCAGGTATTCAAGCGGACATTGCAGGAGCAAAACATGAGTACTGGTCATCATTTGCACCTCTTCCTCTAGAGATTGTTCTGTCTGCAGGACAAAGAGCAAGGGACGGAGTTTCACAATGTAATATTTTCATCCTTCCTGCAGAAATATATCTGGAATTATTCTGACCTCACTTGTTCTTACCCTCTTGTCTCCACACCATGCAGCTGATAACACCTACCGCGAAAGGGAAAAGTCATTTCGAAATTTGCAAGAAACTTCTGGAGAAGGAAATGTCGAAAGCATGATATGGGTAGAGAAAGGTTTGCGGGAGTTGGCTGCACTTAAGGTTAAAAATCTCAACATGACAACTCAAAAGGTCTGTTATTAGATGATAACTCGAGACAGATTTTAAGAATCATTCTTTGCTCTCTGTCTAAAGATTCAGGAGGCAGTTGCGTTTGTCATGGCTCAAAATAGAAGGAGCTCATCATCAAAGTTTTTTGTTTCAGGTGATAACCAAAGCTTCTAAGCTCAAATCATGATTAAATTTGAATATGGTTCTGCGTAATGTTTCCTTGTACAAAAACTATTTACCTTTTCCTAATCCATATACTCTTTTCCAAACGTTCATAGAGGAAGTGAAACTGCCAATGGATGGACAATTTGAAGCCTTTGGTAAGTCTATGATTTCCTCAACATTGATGATTATCAAAACACCCTGAAAACTTTGCCCTGAAACATTCTTTCTGCTGGTATTCCCTTTTGCAGAATTAAGCGAGGAAGAAGTTGAAGATGTGAGTTTTAAACAGGTAAAAGAAAAGCACACCAATTCTCTGTCATCTATGGTGTTTTACACATTAGCTGTCATGTGACATTCCCATTGAGGCTTTGCATACAGGCATGGCTTTCATATTTCTGGAGAAGAGCTAAGAACCATGATATCGAATCTGATCTCGCGGATGAACGTCTCCAGTACTGGATAAACCAAGGGACTCGATCAGCCACATCACAAGATGCTGTTGATGGTAAAGCTCTTACTAACTCGATCAGCCACATCACAAGATGCTGTTGATGGTAAAGCTCTTACTAACTCTCACATGACAATGAGATAGAGACAAACCAACAGTTTATGATTCTTTGTGAAATGAATTGGGTGTGAAATGCAGTTGAAAGAGGACTAATGGAGCTGAGGTCCTGCAGAAATATATCTGGAATTATTCTGACCTCACTTGTTCTTACCCTCTTGTCTCCACACCATGCAGCTGATAACACCTACCGCGAAAGGGAAAAGTCATTTCGAAATTTGCAAGAAACTTCTGGAGAAGGAAATGTCGAAAGCATGATATGGGTAGAGAAAGGTTTGCGGGAGTTGGCTGCACTTAAGGTTAAAAATCTCAACATGACAACTCAAAAGGTCTGTTATTAGATGATAACTCGAGACAGATTTTAAGAATCATTCTTTGCTCTCTGTCTAAAGATTCAGGAGGCAGTTGCGTTTGTCATGGCTCAAAATAGAAGGAGCTCATCATCAAAGTTTTTTGTTTCAGGTGATAACCAAAGCTTCTAAGCTCAAATCATGATTAAATTTGAATATGGTTCTGCGTAATGTTTCCTTGTACAAAAACTATTTACCTTTTCCTAATCCATATACTCTTTTCCAAACGTTCATAGAGGAAGTGAAACTGCCAATGGATGGACAATTTGAAGCCTTTGGTAAGTCTATGATTTCCTCAACATTGATGATTATCAAAACACCCTGAAAACTTTGCCCTGAAACATTCTTTCTGCTGGTATTCCCTTTTGCAGAATTAAGCGAGGAAGAAGTTGAAGATGTGAGTTTTAAACAGGTAAAAGAAAAGCACACCAATTCTCTGTCATCTATGGTGTTTTACACATTAGCTGTCATGTGACATTCCCATTGAGGCTTTGCATACAGGCATGGCTTTCATATTTCTGGAGAAGAGCTAAGAACCATGATATCGAATCTGATCTCGCGGATGAACGTCTCCAGTACTGGATAAACCAAGGGACTCGATCAGCCACATCACAAGATGCTGTTGATGGTAAAGCTCTTACTAACTCTCACATGACAATGAGATAGAGACAAACCAACAGTTTATGATTCTTTGTGAAATGAATTGGGTGTGAAATGCAGTTGAAAGAGGACTAATGGAGCTGAGGAGTAGTAGTGTAGTACTCTTCTTCTTCCTTTTCTCTTTTCCACTTTCCAAACTTTAACCAAAAAAAAATATATTTATGTCATAATTTTTGTTTTGTTTCCATCTGCATTAAATGGAGTTGATTATTGGACCTGTGACAATGTTTAAAGAATTTAACATTTGTTTTGTTTCCATCTGCATTAAATGGAGTTGATTATTGGACCTGTGACAATGTTTAAAGAATTTAACAATCTTGTCTTCATTTTTCACCCATCTAAACCAAAGTACCAAATCATTTTGTTACAAGATTGAACATTCCAGAAATCCCCAATAAAAAAGGTAAGAAAACTGGTTGAATGAAGAAAATCAAAAGTTAAAAACTAAATCAAATTTATCTATGATAAAATAGTAACTTTTAATCTTTAAAATGAATTCTGATAATTAAAAAAAAAAAAAAGTCAATAAAATGAATAAAAACCCAAATGGGTCTGGTCTGGCTTTTCCGAAGAAGCCCGTTAACTAAACTTGTCTCTTCTCAAGTTACAACGGTTAGTCTCAGATATCACTAATGGCAGAGCAGACTGTAATATGGTAAAGAGCCAACCCTAGGTTAATCGAACGCTTGAGTTGAACGCAACTATAAAGAAGTTTCCTTTTTTTCTCTCCGTTAACCTTCCGTCTCCTCTTTCAGACTTCTCTCAGTCTTCGCTTTCTGACTACATTAAGGTAATTTCTTTGCCCATTCTAGGTTATTATATTACATAAAAATGCTTTCTTTCGAGGTCTCTGTTGGTGGATTTTTGTTGATAATGTTGTGTCATTTACCTGGAAACTTAAAAGTTCT